>VXBA01001778.1:115829-148588 GCA_013399895.1 Serilophus lunatus | reverse complement strand
TTTTTTTTTTTTTTAACAAATTGCCCCTTCCATTGTTACTCACTTTGAAGCTCCAAATACCTTCCCAAAAGTTAGCACTGTTAATTGTTTGGTGGAGCTGCTAAAATAGTACTGATACATATGCACAAAGTTAATTAGAGAGAGGGAATAGGAGAGTATAAATGGTCTCATAAAGATTTTTACTTTATTGCTACAAAAATATGAAGTAGAAATATTAGACAAGATATTGTGAGTAAATAAACTTACCTGAGTGAAGAATTACTTACTCTCTAAAAATGGTACCTCAACACTCTGGAGTTCCTTTTGAATGCACTTTCCTCCAATTCTAGAATGCTCTGGGAAATATTAAAATTAGGACCCGTTAGTTCCTCGTGACCATGGTGTCTTAGAACTGCAAATCCTTTAGTCTAACTGGAGTCTAAGTCCACTTTAACTACAGCTGTTTATGTAGGCACTTTCATGCACTTTTTTACTTCACTCCTTCATCTCTCAAATTATTCCAGCCTTCAGCTAGCAAAAAAGAGATTTGTTGCAACTACCTTGCTTACCTTTTTGTCATAAATGTTGTTATAACGTATTATAGGAAAATGTCTATGGTATAGAGACTGTGAGTTTTAAGGCATTTATATAAAAATGGAATTTGCTGTGGCATTTCCCTCTCTCTTTTGGCAGCATACCTAACTTAGAAGTGAAACAAATGCTTTTTTATTGTATATATATATGTTTATCAAGTACTCTACACAGTATGGTTTTACTGTCTGATTTCTCAAAGCCTAAACCTCAGAATTATTTTTGATTAATAAGTATTATATAAAGGTTTAAAGTTGTGCATTTCAAATATAAAGGATGATATTGATCATTCTATAATACTGAGGGGTGGATTGCTTGTAGTATTTATAGTTGACAATAGTTTTTTTACTCTGAAAAGCAATGCAATTTCTACTAAAACCAATTTTTACCTGTAGCCAGAGGCTGTAAGAGAGTATATCTTTGTGATTCAGAAACAACTGTAGCTCATGAGCATTCGGGTCAGCAATTTACAAGAAAGCCACAGATAAACGAAACTTTTTTTTTTTTTCAGAGGAAATCAGTTTCATTAATAAGGACTATTATGTATGTCTGCCATGAAAACATGACCTTATGCGCAACTGTGAGGAGAAATATATGTTTCACAGAAGTGAAGATGGTTTGATATGCTATGATGGGGAAGTTTTGCCCTAAAGCTTGGAATTTGCTAAAAATCTAAATATCATTTGGAAGAATTTCTCCTAACAGAGCTGGTCAGCATAAGACCAAAGCCAGAATCAAGCAAATTAGGGAGACAAGAAAGTGTAACCTGTGTTATGCTGAAACTGAGGGTTTGAACAGCTTACTTTTTTGTTTGGTTGGTTTTGTTTGGTTTGGGGTTTTGTTTGGTTTTGGTTTTTGTTTGTTTTAAACGAATACAGAGAACACATAGAATTCTGTTTGGAGTGCTATTTCCAATGATCACTTTTAAACTTTAAAGGAAAACTTTAAAACTTCATCCATTATTTTGATTTTCATTCTCTAATTTTATTTTTTGAGTACAGAAAAGCAGGTTATTAACCTGATGCATTCTTTAACTGTAGAAAATATGAGACTTGAAATAGGGTTTATAATAAAATAAAATCCATTTGAAAAAGGGATTATGATACTTGAAATATTTGGATTATTACATTTGAGTTTTTCAAAGTTAGCAACATTTACAGGTTTTTATTTTAAGAAAATTTATTCTAGTGACTATCATACTTTGACAGTTTTCAGTTTATCCTGAAAATCTTGCAAAGTGCATTAATAGGCTTATCTTAGCACAAAAGTAAGCACTGAATACAAATGTCTCAGTTCAGTTTCACGGTCAGTGGAAACATAATCAGTCAGTGGATAGAAGAGCAAGTGGGAATTGCAAAAAAATGTACAAGAACACATCTTGTTTGCTAATATGCTTCAGTTCATTCAACTCTGCTCTAGCAGAGCTGTTAGATGATTTAGAAGTTCTGGTGATCTGAAGAATGTCAAGCAGCTCCAAACACCAGGCAACAAAAGGCTAGGTTAGAGGATCATCCTGGTATTCACAGAGAGGCTATACAATGCCTAATGAAGAAAAACGTGCTAAGAAATGCTTTAGCTGGATTTTGGAACCCAATAGTGAATAGGTTATACAAAGCCTATAGCTCCTGATCATTATCAGGAGAGGAAGTGTTTTGATATCTGCCAATCCTTTTAAATAGTGATGACATAATGATTTGTGGAAAAAACCCACAACCAACAATGCTGAACTAAGTTCTGAGAAGTGTATTTGAATGTTTAGCAACTAGCAGGTTGAACTAAAGAAAGGTAAATATACAACTTGTATTTCATAAAATATTTTTAAGTACACATCTTTCAAAGCATTTAATCCAGTTATAAGAAACCATGAGAAGTGTTTTTATTTTAAAGATAGAAAATATATATATATAAAAATCATATTATTATTCTCTTTATTACAGCTTAAATGTGAAAAATTTATAGATTTTTATCTCTTAATCAAGACAATTAAGCATAAATTTTTTGAATGCTGCAAAGAGCTATTCCATTAGTAGGTATTTTTCAAACCTGAGATGTTGGCAAATGATTACAAAGACAATCTCTACATGTCAAGCTTGACAAATCTGTGTTATTGCCATGGCATAAAAGAGTCAGCAGCAGGTTTTCACCTTAGTAACATGTGAACTTCACAGCTTGGCTGACCCTGTCAATGCAGTTTCTGCCTGGACACACAAGAACAGTTCCCATGACAATTATCCTTTATCTTTCCTAACCAATTTCAAGAAATGTTTTCACTTTGTGGACTAAATTGACCTTAGATATATCCTTACCAATCTAAATTGTTAGATTTTGTATTTCAGTTGCTACATATTTGCAAAAGGTGTATGCGAACACATTATGTCTCAGACAGGTAAAGTAGTACCTTTAGGAAGACTTAAACTGTCTGCATTCTTGGTCATCCATGGATCTATACAGCTGTGTAATATGTCTGTGTAGTGACATCTTATTCCGCCTCTAAAAAATTTTGGTCTGTTCTTGAGGAGATGGTTGTGGAACCAGATAACCATTTTTGCATTTAACTTTTTGGTCTTTTTGTGTTAGATAGGTGAGAAGCAAGTGGTGATTGTAAGTTCTGAAGTTAAAACTAGACAGCTCTTCGAGATTCAGCAGGACAGAAAAACCTTTCAAAGTGAAGGTGAAGATCTGGATGATAGAAAAATTGTTTAGCAAGTCCATCTGCCTGGTCTGACTTCCATTTGAATGCAGTTTGGTTGGAAGATTTCCTATTCTCTAATCCTAGCTGAATATCACGTTCCTTTTTCTGTCTACATAGTCTAAGTGGCAAGATCTCAGTTAGGAATACTGAGACAGTATCAATAAATCAACAGTTCAAGCTTAGACATGTTCAATGTGAATGACAGCTAGTTAGAGACTTCTCTGGAAGTGTAAGAGAAAGTATGTTTTAATTAATTACTAGATGAGACTGAGGTAAACATCTCTGAGTGTGCAGTGCACTACAGAATGAAGCAGATTACTGTGAAACACTGCTGAGTACTAAACTCAATGTGTTTTACAGCTGAAAATCATTTATGTAATCAATTTTCTTTTTCATTTTGTTAGATGAGAAATTTGCGTATGATTATTTGCCTTCTGAAAAATAACACTGCATAGAGGAAGGGGCCATGAATACATTAGAAAAACATTACTTGGTCTTTCCTGTTAACATTACTGTTATCATGGATTTTATAAAGAGTATTTTGACAAAGAAACAAGACAAAATTGAGAGATGAAGAGTTTGCAGAACTGTGAATTAAAAGCTAATGCAAGTTTCAGAAGTCAAAAAACAACTACCACTATGCAGATGTTGGTATTTCACAATATCCTTTGAGTGCTGTCATCACTCTTAACTCCATCTCCAGTGAGGAGAAGGGCATATATATAAAATTTATATCTGTCATGTAATGCCAAAAGCACTTTCAGTAGTTTTGAGAAGTACAATGTGTAACTGAATGACTTCAGAGTGCAAGCTGATTTATATTCTATTTATTTATATTACTTCTTAAAATAAGGGTTAGAGCCCCTAAAGAAAACCATAATATATGTCAACATAGCATTAGACCTTAAAAGATACAGGATTTCATGCTCAAGAATGAAACTTTCTTTTTTTAACTCATCTTTGTAACTGTCTTGCTTAACATGGACCTCATAGTGCCCCAATAAATAATAGTATGTCTTGGATTAAGTTTATGAGATTGGTACTCTCTACAAAGACATTTTGAGGCATACTAGAATTATTACATCAAATTATATAGTCAGTTAAAAATAGGAGATCAAGCCAAAGAGAACAAACACTGTCTATACTATCTCATTCATGCTAATGATGCGCCTTCTCTCCTTCAAGTTCGCTTCAGAGGCTGTAGTGAAAAAATATCCACTAGAATTCCTTTTGCGACTCCTGTGTCATGGAAAAAGAACTCAAAATCCCCCACCTTTTATGACCCATGAAAATGATTGGCTGGAAGTATTAAGTCATTTTTAGGAGAAATACTGCCTGAAATTCTAACACAAAAGTTTGTATGGAAATATAGCACAGACAGTGAGGGACAACAGCTGGAGTTTCCCAGTTCCATTGCTGCTTTTTTCTGGTTTGAGATGCACTCACTCCATAACAGATTACATCTCAGTTGAGCACCCTGGAGATTGTGCAGTACTACCCTATGCTGATGAACCCTTCCAGAAGGCTCAAGAGTTGGGAAGGGCTATGGGAAGCATCCAGGTCCATGCATCCCATAGCTCAAAACCACTAGGACTTACCTGGATAAACTAAGTAGTATGTCATTATAAATACCTATGTACATGCCAGAATCAGAAAAGGCAACCATTAAATGTTGACTGACTGAGAAATTTATGTTTGGAGGTAGAGGATGTTGCTGAGCAGATATGAGTTTAACCTTCAGGAGGATTTGAATGCTGAACACTGATTTTTCTGCAAGGTAGAATTGTTCAGTGAACAGGACGCTTAGACTTGGCAAAACTTGATTTAGGTTTCTTCTTCCTGTAGACCTTGAGACAACATTGAATAAATCCCACATGATATATCTATTTGTGTCAGTGTAGCAAAGAAATAAAACAGTTTTTATTAACTGTTTTATTAAGGAATAGCACAGATGGCAAAAAAAAATATTTACTCAATTTTTTTCCTCAAATAATTTACAGTAGGTAATTTGATGTAAGTTGAGGAGCACGTGTGGATCCTTGCTTAAACAATTAGTTTGAGCCCACAGCAGCTTCAGTCATAGACTAAGTACACATTGCTAAATTTAGGCATGAGGTTGTTATTTGTATTCTTAAGTTAAGGTAGAAATACTTTATTGGACTGAAGGTAAAAAAGACTAAATCATCAGTAAATTCACAGGGATTTTAACACGCGCTTCAGTGCACCACAACTCTACAAAAAGTGTAGAAATGGAATTTAGAATAGACAGTGCAACAGGTAATTGAGGGATGGGGCAAACCAAATGAACTCTGAGACAATCATCTACACCAAGCCCTTTGTTTAAACACCAGAAAACGTTTTTGAAGGATTTGTATTCAGAAAAGTTAGTAGATAAAACACTAAGTGAAAGGAACGTGCCAATAAAATGCCTTTGTCTTCTACAATAGAGGAAATGAATGATAGTAGCACAAAAGTTACAATAGAAGACACCATGCATCAAGAGATCTCTTAAAAATACATTGTGGGGAACAATTGTGCAGTGGCAGAGGAATGAATTAGATGACAAAAAGAAAGTTCACTTGAAATAACTGCAATGAGGTTTTGTTCTTATTTGCTACAAATGGAACAGTGGAAACTGTGCATTAGTATGAGCAAGACACAAGCATCAGGCAAGCAGAGTTGATGCAGATGTACTGTAGCTAGTGACTAAATTTCAAAGGACATTGAATGATCATCAGAGATAAGTAAGACTCATCTAAAAGAGCATGTAAAGCAACATATATGAACAAGAAACCTCTCTGTATTTCCTGGTCACGTCAGTGAAATATGTAGGTTTTATATGGACTTAAGAAGAAGACATTTTTAACACCCTGTGGATGTACACTGTGGGATCTTTCATAAGCAACATCATCTTTTAGATAGATATTTGATCTTAACAAGCATAACTGGAGGTAGACTAGAAAATACTGGAGAGACAAGAAGATCAACATTCTAACTTGAGGTGACACTTCATTCTAAAGGTGACTCCAACAGAACTGTAAGTGACCTCAGCACTGCCAGTGCCTTTATTGACAGAATGTCTTCCAGCACCTGAGCAAAATGAGCAGAGCTGGGTGATTGTAGTAACAGAGTTCACAATAGTCCTCATCTAGACAAAGTGGTGAGTCAGGTTCAAGGCCTATCTGGGAAATAAAGGAGCAGAGGGAGATGAGAGCAAAGATGGAGCTGGATGAAAGGCTGTAGCCTAAGGCCATCCAGAGACAGGGCTGACACTCCTGTTGCACCACTCAGGCAGGAACTGATGGCCCCGAGTTGAGCTGAAATTGGAATCCTGGTACATGGCCAGAGTGCATGGATGAGGGTCCACCCTAGGGACAGGCAGGGCCAGTAAGGCTTTTAAGTGGCCTTAAGACTTGACACCTTGGAGTTATAGCAAACTGAGGATACTGATGACAACATGTACATGCCTAGAGTGTAAATATCCACAGCTGAGCTAATCTGAGCTAATCCATCTCATGAAAAGAGAGCCCCTTCTACCCTAAACACCTCTAACAAAGATCAGAAGCTGGTAAGTATAGACTGTTAACTAACTTACATAAAGACGAGATGTGCATGTTGCAGTGATCCAAAATTAGGTGCAGTGACCAGATGTTGAGATTGCATTCTAAGTAGCAGCATAGTGATGAGCAATAAATCCTACTCACTACCATGAATTTAAAATTAGAGATGCCTTATCGCCTTTTTCACAGTGCAAAAAAATAGTATTATGCTAAGTGTTAGGAAGGACACTATGAGGACCTCTTGAAGTTGACTGGGAATTTTATGCTTGTGTAATTTATTTACCGTCTATTTTTCTTTTAAATCAGGAGAGGTTCAAAAAAGAGCCTGTCTACAAATATAGGCAAATGAGATAGCCATTAGAATGTGAGATTTGGTGAATTGGTTTTGTGGCACAGAGCAGCATTTTGTCCATACATAAGTGTCAGTAAAAAAACAACTGACAAGAATGGTCAGAAAATATTGAAATGCAGGTCCTGACTTGATTTGCACTGTCATAAATACCTTTAAAATCTAATTAAGAAGGTGCCACTTGCTTTACTTTTTCAATTTTCCTTTTAACACAGGACTAAAGCAGTTATATACCTTGTCTGTTGGTTACCAACGCTCCGAGGATCTTTTTATATGCGGGCTGTGTTGTTGGTGGGACAGGTCTTAATGTGGAAGCATAGATGTCCTTCCACAAAATCACTTAAATAACATTATTAATTTCCATTAAATATCATTCTTTGTCTTAATAGCAGCACACGGTAGCAAAGTAATCTATCAAAGAAATTGCACAAAAGCTTGTAGCAATAATTAACAAGTTTCCATAGATATGTAGACATATCTTTTTCTAATATTTAGACATTTGCCTGTTATAGTTTATAACAAAGTTTTTTCTTGAGATTTCCTCAAGGATTCCTCAACAGTAGAAAGCAAATGCTACAGACCACTTTTCTGCATTTGAAAAACACTGAAATGTCACCGTGGTGTGGATTTGTGTTAGTTCTCCACTGAAAGACTTAAATAGCATCAAGTATCTAATTCACAATATGTTAGTCACAGGAGAAAATTCACTTTTCCTTCAATAATAACACAAGTCTTTAGGTTACTTAGGTTTTTGTTGAGCAGAGTGCAGCCCCTTCTTTCCCTCTGAATTATGTCCTTTTGCTGTGCTTTCATTTCTTTTCTATCTGTTTATTCTCTTTTCTCTTCTTACTTCTGAGCTTCTAGTCTCACTGATAGTGAATCTCCTTTTGATCCTCTTAATTGATCAAGCCCTTGTGTGAATCTTTCCTTTGGCAACTGAAGAAGCTGTAACAAATGCTGAACCTCATGAGGGTGTTCTGGTCATTTGCCTTTTGTTTCTTAGTCTCACAAGTTCCTTGATTTCCACTGTTCTGTCTAATGAAGCCTCTTATTTTAGAAGTGTTTTTGGAGGGCTTTGTTGTTGCTGTTGTTGATTTTTTTTTTAAAAGATCTGTATAGCTTCTTTTTTTTCTCCTAGTTTTCTTCTTTGATGATATCAAGATGAAATATCTTTTTGCACTGTATGAAACATCTGAGTCAGCTCTTTGCTGAAGTCCATTATAACCTTTTCATCTACTTGATTATTGAAGATGCTTTGTTTCCCCTGCTTTCTGACTTTCTTTAACAGAATCATCTTCACACTTTTCCCCCTTTGTTTTTTTTCTCTCTCTCTCTCTCTGCCTGATCTTGCCCATTTCATGGAGACACCACAGTCAAGAAAAGCCTCCAAAAATCTCAAGTCATCTCCCAAATACATTGTTTATGTTTAGTGCTTTGCCCGTAACAGCTGGAGGAAGCAGAATATTAAATGCCAGTTACCTAAACTATCTCATTAAGTAGTTTAATTTGCTATCTTGATCCTCATATCGGAGCAGCTGCAGTTGAATTTGGGTGACACAGTATGGATGTGTTATTTGGTAAGTGTGAAATAACATTACTGATGAAGGAGAGAAGAGCATTTCTAGCATGAACAGACACCATGAAGCAGTTTGTATAAAGCTCAATAAAATTGACCTAATCATCTGATACACATTTCTGCTAACAACATTTTAGGTAGGAAAGTGTTCCTCCTGACAAGCATGACAAATAGTGTTACAGTATTTCCTTGCCTTTGCTCTGGTCTGTATCAGTGGCAGCAGAGTCATTGTTAGGCTCAGGCAGAGCTATTTATACCTTGGGATTTGCAGTGCTCCACTCCCTACCAGCATTCCCCTACTTACTCTGGAAGAGAGAGAGACAAATAAAGGGAAGGAAAAGAAAAAAATTAAATGCTGTCCTTGATTCTTCCTAATAATAGCAAGAACATAAAACCAACTTACTGTTGTAGTTGGTTAAGTTGAAATTGAGACCTTTTTTCTTCATACTTTTTGTCTTATTTGCAATTCCCTTTCTCCTTGTTTAGATTGCAAACTAAGGGGCAGGATTGGCATGGAAGGTACAAGCCAAATCTCCTGTACAATGGTCAGATGAGCCATTCCTTATTAAAACAAACAAACACACCAAAACAAACAAACAAACCAACAAAAAACCCCACCAAAAACCCCCCCACCAACCAAACCTAACAAAAAACCCCAAACCAAATACTGAACCAAAAAACAAAACCAACCTCAAAGCAAAACAAAAAACCAAGACAAAAATCCAAAATTATTTTGTATTAATAAAATCACAGACCTGAAGTAACCTTTCATAAAAATGATGCTGATCTCTCCAAGTCCCATGTAAGGAACAGTTAGAACATACTTATTTTATCTGCAGCCCTAGGAGATCCTTCTCTTTTCTTGTTTTTTGTAAGGAGATTCTAGCAGGTTATAGGAGTTCTAAAGGATAAAGCCTGTTTTTCGCTATACCATACACATGCATTTTTAAGCTGAAAATTAGGAGAGAGAGTCAAGGTTCTTTCTTTTTCCTATCACTTACCATCATTTGGAGAACAGCTGAAGATCCCTGCATTCATTTTTCCCACCAAAACAAAAAACCATTCCCATTTGCTTCTCAAATTAAAGAATTCCTGATGACTGGAGAACTCTGAGATGAAATTCAGATTTTGCATAGAGGTCCAAACTGGCAGACTGATGAATTTCTCTGCAATATTATAACCTTGAGAAAAATCCATGTGAAAAAGAAAATGGACTTCTAGAAATTTTCTTAGGAATAAATTCATATTATTTGTACCAGAGTCCCCACAGATCATCTGTAAGTTGTGAAATGTCCTTTTGGTGTTTAGGTTTAATTCAGGATTTTGAAGGATTTTTGCATTATTTTCTCAGTATCAGGAAAACTGCAAATTTGTGGTTTAATACCATTTGTAATCTTTTGCTAGTTTCAGATTCTGGCAAAGACATACATTTTCTAACACTAGGATGAAAACTATAGTCAGATATTCCAGATGCTAAACTACACATGCTCTAATCTTTACAATAAAAAAAAAATTTCAGTCATTCTGATTTTATGAGATTGTGTGTTTTGTTTTTTTAAAATATTTAGAACTGCCTGATACTGAGATTTTTGCACCATGTTACTTGAAAATGTTTGCTTTCTTCAATTCAATGTTTTTACAACTCCTTTGTTATTTAGTCATTTATATTTAACTGATTCAATTTTTAAAATCCAGTTTTTGAAATTTTTTTTAAGTGTCTCCATAGTTTATAAAAGTAAAGAAAAACTTAAACAATTCAACTAGCTAAGATATCTGTGGGAAAGAGAAATGCACATTTTTCTTCAACTTTTTAAAGTAAAGCAAATGATTATTCAGCATTCAAAATAGTCATATATAGATACCAAATAGTATTATATAAATGCTGAATAATATATTATATATACTGAATACTATTTTGAATGCTGCACAAAATTTCAGGCAACTACATTTACATAATTTCTTTTTACTTTTAAAGCAATTTTGAATAGTGATTTCTTTGTTTTTAGATGCACTTCCTGCTACTTAAAGGTTAGACAAACTAATAATTTCTAGTTTAATTGTTCATTAGTTTTCCATGTGCCAACAGTTTGGGGTTTTTTTGCATCCAAATTTTGAAAACTTTGTAAAGAAGAAAATTTATAAAAAAAATTCGGGGAGCGGTTTTGTTTTTGTTAAAAATATTTGCAGAAGTTGCTTAAGACTTCCTTTGTATCTTTGTCTCATGTTTGCTCAGTATCAGGAAAATACCTCTCTCAATCTTACAGATTTGTTCTTTTCACTCAGAATATTTGCATCTACTTTATATAAGAGAGAAATGATTGTCCTCAATTTATTTTCTGTTAATAAAATGCATTTTTGAAGGACAGAAAAAAATGCCAAAATACAAAACACAATTCTGAATAGATTTCCTTGGATTTTGCCATCTTTGGCAAAGTGGCTGTGCTTTATTACGTGCTTAAGGGTGTTCTTAACTGACTAACTAATTGAAAGCGTGTTCTTAATCTCTTATTGACTCTCATGGAAAACCAGAACATGAAAATGAAGACTATTTCTTTCAGAAGCAATAAAACAAGGTTTTTCTGTTTTCAAGGTCTTTTTAATATAGATTGAAAATGGCAAGAATTTTTGGAGGGTTTTGGTTAGGTTTTTTTAACCTCTGTCTTCAGCATGCCATCAACTGCTTCCTGGAGGAACTGAAAATTACATGGACCGTTCAGCAACTAAATATACTTCAAACAAATCTTTAGGGAGTATATGGATTATTTCCATCAAATCGTTATGGATGGAAATTCTTTTCAGGGCAACATGTATTCTTCCATGTTGCTATCACCTAAGACTTCCAAATATGGATCATAAAGTAACACTTCCTACTTTAGCAGCACAGTTTCTATACCCACAGAGTCTTCCCTTTTAGGCCTTTCTTCAACACAGTAAATGATCAATCCATTCTTTTTGAAGGTGATAATGAAGAATTCAGAAAAATAATTCTTTGTCACACGCTACAATTCAGCAGACAATCTATATTTGAACATAATTCAGTGGAAATTTTTCATACCACAGCACTTACTCTAGATAATAAGCTCAGTCATGAGATTTCTGTCTTCAGCAGTCTGAGCATGATTTCGCCGTCTTGTATTTTTCCTCCAGCAGTTGTTCAGTATGATTATTAGATATTCACCAATGTGCAATCCTTTCTATTTTAGTGGATACTTAACACTGTAGTTTTCATCTTTAAGGTTTTAAAATCCCTGCTGCTGCTGGGTTTTTCACAATTTTCCCTGAAATGCTGTATGTTCTGCACAGTTCTTTATGCAAGCCTCTTCCAGCATCAACTGATTCTCATAAACTCACATTATGTCTTTGATTATCACTCAGTTATTCTCCACCTACAATGGGACATAATGTGCTGGGGTTTGACTATTATAACAGTGTAACATTGTAAGATACCCAGACAATTAAAACGAGTATCAAAATAAAATAAAATTTCACTGAACTATAAATTTACAAATTTTTTAAACTCTAATGAAATATTTTTATTAGCTATTTCAGGAATGCACATAGTCATAAGAAATGTTGAAGAGAATGAATTAGAGCATGGGAGTTGATGTCTACAGAGCACGTTTGAGACACAAAGGCATCTGAATTCAAGGAGGGACTAGCTCCCCAATTTACATTGAAGAACTGACTTGTTTAACTTGGTCGTCTACAGAAAGAAAAAACAAAATAATATGAACAAAGGAGATGACAGCAACAAACCTATAAAGCTACTGTCATAGATTAAATTCAGTAAAAATTAGGTCCAGGAAATAATACAGCAATAGATTCTATTCATTCAAGAACTGCTCATCAGAAAGCACCAGTTAGCCATCAGTGATTAATAACAGTGCTATTATAACAGAAATTATATCCCTGTCCAGAGTGTCACTTCATGTTGAAGTCTTACTGAAAGACGCTTGTTTAATCTCATGGCTGCTACCTGTCTATTAAAGGTACTGTTTTCTGTATAAGAGGATTATTAGATGGATGAAGAATAATAAAAAGGAGAGGACCCTGTTAGGGAGATTGTAGCAGATTTGCTTGAACTAATGGCAACCTATTTTAATTTGAGGTTATTTAGAAGTACAACTATTGTAGTTTTTTGGTTTTGTTAACAGGTAAAGAAAATAGGTACTGTTAGAGTCAATTTATTGTACGATTCAGAGAACTGGACAATAGCAGGAAAAATGGATTCAAAGTATCAGCGAGGCTTTGAGACAGGACCTTTAAGTGTGCTGCAAGCTTCGAGCCTGCCTGCCTCCTGTTTCAGAAGGGACCTGATATACTTGGCTGTAGGGGAGCCCTGACAATTTTACTACTAATTTCACTGTGGAAGAGATATATAGTTATCTTTTCATATAAAGCAGGTTTACTATCCAGATGCTTTACAGAACATAGGTACCGTTAATTACTGAGAGATTAATTTGATCCTTGTACTTAACCCTCTGACAAAATGAGGTTTTATATCAGCTGAGAGAGACTGGGAGAGAGCTCCTTCTTTTTAATATTGCACCTTATACAGTTCATCAGCTTTACAGATTAGAAATCTGACAGTTCTTAGTGTCTCCTAGTATATTGCACTGGCTGCTCCACAGCCACAGATACTGACAGATATGCTTTAGTTTTTATAATGGATGGGAAATAGGTATTTAAAGCCTGTGCTGCTGCTTCTCCAGCACCACACGAAGTTCCAGATCCCCACAGAAACACTGCTGCAGTGCAACAGATAAACGTTGCACAGGAACAGATATTTTCCTCCCAGACCTCAGTGTTTTGCACTATAGTCATGACATCAAAAGCTGCATAGCTGATAAATGAAAATCAGTTCTCAAAAATACTAGCAATGTCATTCAGACATGATATGATGCCACACATGCCTTGTCCCCAGAACCATGCCTGATTTTGCAACATCCTATATGCTCTGTACATAGCTAAACCTGAACAGTTCTTGATTCTGTGAGGGAACAAAAAAAATTATGGTACACTCCCTTATTTCTTTCTATTCCCCATTTCTTACATATCTGAGCTGCTTGCACTAAGTCACGTTAGTACAGAATTCCCAACTCTATATTGCTATCTGTAAGCCGTTGAACAGACCCGGTGCTACAAAGCCCAATACCAAAAAACATGTGTTTGCAAATTTTGTTTTCAATGGTATTCATCAGAAAATGTACCATGAAAGATAGATATGTGGTAAGACAGCTTGACCACAAAGTTCTTATGTGCATGGACTTACTGAAATTTCTTTTAGTTGGCATTTTAGTTGACATATAATTTTTTTCTGCTGCTCTTCTATCAAGGTGTTATTTTATCCTGAATCAAATTCTTAGATGTGGCAAGTGTTGCCTGGTTTACAAAGACAAGCTCTTTGGCTTTTTATGTATTTCACTGTCCATGTTGCCAATTAAACACTTCTAAGGAGCCTGAAGTAATTCTTAGTATAAAATTACACACCTTCTCAGAATGTAAATTCTAAATTTAAGTAAATGAGAGGTGTATTTGTGGGAAATGCTCTGTGCATAAGTTCAAAGAAATCCAGGTAGCAGTGTTAGATTTTGTTTGTTCATTTTAATTCTGAGAAAATAACAAAAGTTTCAAGTGTCAAACCAATCTTTCAAAACGTTGCTGGTGGTAGATGAAGGAATGCTGTCTTGCCTTACCTTATCTTGCTTTGCCTTCATTTCCTTTTCCCTTCCCTTTCCCCAGTAAGACTGGGCCATTGCAGCTGTCACAGCTGGAGCCTTTTAAAACCTGCCATGTCCTATTGTTTGTGCCAGAAAGTCACTCTCAGCCTTTAAAGCTCCTCCCCCTGACTTTCAAGAATTGCTAGAGGGTTCTCCCAGTCTAATGTATATAACAGCCATCATCCATCTGACCCTGATTTAAGTGCAGACAAAGTGAACTAGAAGTTTCCAGGCTCCTGCACTGAATTTGTCCCTAAAGGTAAAATCTCTTACCATCTGAAAAATGCTGTGGGATAGAAGAAGCTATAAAGAATCTTAAGATCATCTACTGTCCTTTAAATTCGTGATATAGTCTAGAATTGCAGGCTGTGACTCTTTAGTCTGCTGAAACACTTCTTTCTTTAAACCTGCATTTACTCTTTAAAAGTTGAATGTGATGTAGTTACAGCATGGCATGTACCAGTTTAACTCTGCCCTTCCCACATTTTCTAATGCTTTCCATTCCATTTAACTGATGAACTGGTTAATAAAGATTAGCCACTGTAGCACGTATAAATCTGTGAAATTTTGCTACTAGATTACAAGATTCCTGTGATCAAAATTTAAAAAATACTCTTCGTATTTAAAATATTGAGGTGATCCAACAAACATTTTTCACAATAGGGGGCTGAGAAATGTAAATTACTGATGACTATGTTTTTCCAATGTTTGTATATTCTCAAGTGGACAGGTAATCTGACATCATATACCTCAGCAGTTTAGTATCCTACTTTTATTAAGAATACAGATTTTTTTTCTTTAGTTAATTTTTCTTTGATTCACTTCTGGAGAACTATATATACTTCCTTATCTGCAGGAGGATATATGCTTCCATGGAAGTGTCTGTGTGTTCCTGCCTTCCCTATATGTTCTATGATATTTGAGGGAAATAGAAGCCATTTTTTGTTTTTCTTGTTAAGTATTTTCAGATTGTCCAGTACACATCCTGTTTGACAGTTCTTTTTAAAGAACCAACTGATATTTGCTTATTCTTATTCCAACAAATAACTAAGATTTTTAAGCAGTGAAAATATCAGCTGGAGTTATACTAGGTGGATAGTTTATTTTCTGTACATAGAAAATTAATCTGGGAAAGAATGAGCAATCTATAAATGAACACCTTTGGTTTCCATTTTACAAAGCAGGATGTCACCTAAGAGTTTCACTACTGTAACAGTTATTTATATTTGGAAAAAATCATCTAAAGACCTAAGACAGGAATTTAGCATCTATTATGCCTTTTCATGCCATCTCATTTAATAAAATGAGAAGGTGTCTACAGGTGTTTGCAATGAAGGCATTCAGCAGAAGGCAATTGGTTAATACAACAAAGTGAGTTTGATAGAAAAAGATAACAACAAAATTATTTTCACTAGCAAAATGAGAAGCAGACATGGCCCAGCAGTGGGTAGGTATGATCAAGGGACAAAGATATATTTTAATAAGCCTTGAAGAAGTCTTACTAAATATTTATGCAACTCTACTTAGCACTGTTTATGCAAAATCAAAAAGTTTAGTTAATCAGAATTCTTCCAAAAGAATAAAATAATTGTAATTATTTCAGAAATATGTGTAGCATGAAAATCACTGTATTTTACTTATTTTTGTTTTGCTCAATTTTATTTTACTCTTTCAGTATATTGCAGTTTCTCTACAGAGTGCCTATACTTCTTTGTACCAAAAGACTTATTTCCCATGGTGTAAATTATAGTTTTTGAAGACTAGGGGACTTTGGTTTTGTCAGTTTATCACCAGCTGTTTTGTGTCTGTAAATTGCAGGTGAATCTGTCTGGAAAGTCTTCTTCTTCACTCCAAACTTCAGTCCTAAGGACTCCAATGGCTGCTATGATTCTCATGTTTGCTTCTGCCATGGAGAATTCGTTACACAGCATGATCCCCCACTGCTCTTCGATCTGTCCAGAGACCCTGAAGAGAAAGTCCCACTGACTCCAGAAACCGAGAGCCATTTCTACGAAATCCTCAGGGTCATACACCTAGCAGTAGAAAACCACACCAGATCCCTGCATGCTGTTCCTAACCAGCTGTCATGGGACAACCTTCTTTGGAAGCCATGGCTCCAGCTCTGCTGCTCATCACTCTTTCAGTCTTGCTATTGTGACTATGATTCAGGAGGGAGTCCACTGAAGGTGCAATCAGGATAAACAAGCTGTAATTACCTTTCAGAATCTGGAGCAGGAGAGTGTGGCTACCTGACTTGAACCACTGTCATACTAATCTTCAGAAGGTTTTGTTGTATCGGAGGAGGACTCGTCTTCAAATATATATTGCAGTAAAAGAGAATTTTAGTTAAGAAAATGTGGGCAGGACACACCTTTTCTGTCTTTATCATATAGCATCAAGGACATGTTGCCATCCTCATCTACAAATAAGTAGGCTGTAAGCATTTTCTATGTGAGATAGTTTTCTAGACCTTCAGTTTTTTCTTACACAGCAAAGAACTTATTTACAGTTTTTGTTAACCACAACTGCTAAATGCACGCTTTTCTGTCCTTTTTGCTAAATGTTATCCACCATTTGTAAGACTTAGCACTGAGTAATTAAACATAGAGAAATAGTAGTGGAGAGGTCCATCTGTTACTCTCATTTGGTGGCTGATAGGTTAAGAGCAGACTTGCAACAGCATTTCTATCAGCAAATATCACAGATATGAAAAAACCCAACAGATTGCCAACAGTCTAGCTTTGTATGTGCCATAAAAATGTACACTTAGGTAGTGGAAGACCTTGTGTCCATATTAAAATTATGCTCTCCGGCATCCCCACTGTCCTATTGCATGGCAGCAACCTTTGTTTCAAAAGGACCCCACTTCAAGTGCACCAGTTGTGTACTTGAGTGCGTACATAAATCTTAATATAAATATATATATATTCACAAACCAAATTCACCACAAATATTCACCACAAATCCTTCAATCCCTGATATAGACACATCCTTATGGTCATAGTCCAATTGATAAAATAGAAGATTTGGTCCATACTTTGATATTTGAGTTCCAGATTTGTGATACCACAAATATATCTTACGCTATCTATTTAGCATACCTATTCTTCCATTGATGAATGTAATCACAAATAAATAAAATTTGGTCTTCCTTTAAATATCTTTGCCATATTTTAAGCCCTCTGAATAGGATCTATCATTTTCTGAAAATAAACTTGGGCTTGAGTACTTAAATTCAAATATAACTGTCTCTCAGTTCTTAGCCAGGCCTTGGGAAATTTACTGTCCTCCAGGGGTAATTTCTGTATCCATTTTTGTCTGCGTCTTATCCATGCACATTTTACTTCCACTCTCCAGGCAGACAAACTTATTTTCCTTGGCATATCAACAAAATACTAAAATGATTTGATGCCTGATAATAGAAGGTTATATGCTCCTTATCAGAAAGCAACAGTTAATTCCCACATTACAATGTATTAAAATCTGTTTGCTGCAAAAGTGATCTTTGATGATAATCATGCAATAGCTTCAGTCAGCCAATGCTAAGGTCGTGACCTGGTTCTTGTGAGCTATTAAAGCCTGTCCTGTAAAATATATTGTGATATATGGTGTATTTCTCTGTCTGTAAAAACTAGGCTTTATATGATTTTGCTGCTGCAGTTTCATTCAAAATTTCATTCTCCACAATATCCAGATGCTTATCCTGGGAAATGTACTTTTTCCTTGAAGTCCTATTTTTGATGTTTCACCCTATGTTCATGTTCTTAATATGTCCTCTGCAAGCTCTCTGTAGGTGGCAAAGTTCTGTGTGTGCTGATTGAGCTAGTCTGTTCTGATATTTCCCTGGTAACCACTCAGAACCATTTACATTGCATCAGGAAAGCTGTCAGATGGCCATTCATATGGCATAATTCCTTCTATGCTTTATTTAGTCACTGAATGTACTTCATAATCTTAGGAAGAATAATGTCAGCCGTTTGAATACAAGTGTTCTTCTGCTATGATAGAGGCTGCCTCTTGACATCACAGCAGGATCCATGAATCCCAAATTTTTGCTCATCACGTGACACCAGAGCTCTTGGGGCATGGCCCTGGCAGCTCCTGCAGCTCTGACACAGCTTACAAAAAAAATTTTCAAGCAAGTATTCCTGCTGCAGCATATGGGGAAAAATATGTGGTGTATTAGGTATATGGTGCTAACTCAGACAAGGTGTTTGGTGTCATTGGATCTATTTTGTTCCCACAGTTTCTAGGCTTTGACCTTAATAGGTATCTTAATTCATGTTTTCAAGGACATCCACAAATAATTCTTTTCATCAGGAAGATGCTGTGTTGCTATTATTTCTTTTATTTTCTTTCTGCAGGGGCAAGAATTTTTTGTTCTGCTAGGCACAACAGTTGTTCTGTGCTGCCTAACTGAGGTCTCAAAGAATGGTAATTTTTCTACTGCTCTGTTTTCTTCTTGCCTGAATATGACTTGTCTTTCATAAACTCCTTGGATTTTGGTGTCATCTTTCTAATCTCCTTCTTATAGCCCCTCAAATACATTTCCATCTATTTTTTTTTTTGTCACTCAGTCCCTCTGTTTGCTTGTCATATTGATTGTGTTGGCTATCTTGCCCTAAACAAGCAGAAAATGAAAAGTGGTCTTTGTCAAAAAAAAATTAACTTCTAGGCCTCCTTGACTCTGCTAACCTCCTTCTTATTTAAGGTTTAGCAAGGATTAACTTTGCATTATGAAGAATAAGAAATTCAAACATGCCCAAGACACCATGAATAGTAAAAGCTATTTCTTGTTTATTGCAGAAGCTTCATATTTTCCGAACCATAATTTAGTACAACATTTAATACTTTGACCTGAGCAGTAAAATCTGAAATCCATTTTTACAATTGTTCCTTCAGGAAATACTCTATTAAGAATAGGGCAATATTTTTCATACTCTATGTTAATGCCATTTTGTTTAGTGCCTAAAATAAATCTTCACTGTATTGCAAATATATTATACCTTTCAGTACTGTACCTTCTGTTCTGGAGATGGCATGTCAGATCATGATAATTAAAGTTGTCTTGTTTATCTGCAAAATAAAATGTGAAGGACAGTATCCCATTTGTGTAACAGCACTGCTTAAGCTAATAAAGAAAAGTTTTGATTTTCACAACAGTTTATTACAGACTCACAGAATATGCCATGGTGGAAGGCGCCTACAAGGATCATCGAGTTCAGTTCCCGGGCATGCACAGGGTCATCCCTAAGAGTCACACCATGTGCCTGAGACCATTTTCCAAACCCTTCTTGAACTCTGTCAGGCTTGGTGCTGTGATCACTTTCCTGGGGATCCTGTTCCAGTGCCCAGCTACCCTATGGATGAAGAACCCTTTTCTAATATCCAACATAAACCTGCTGTGACACAGCTTCAGGCCATTCCCTCAGGTCCTGTCACTGGTGTCCACAGAGAAGAGATCAGAATCTGCCCCTCTTTTTCCCCTCACAAGGAAGTTGTAGACTGTGGTGAGCTCTCCCCTCAGTCTCCTCTTCTCTAAGCCTATTTTCTTTTCTTTTTTTTAATGGAGTATACATGATTTGTAATTTATTAACAAAGAAGGATCAAGGAAAATTTCCTGCTCTGGTACTTTGACACTGTGATTCTGTGACTTTCAATCTACCATATAATGATTAGTTTTGTAACATGGCGTCTGTTTGTAGGATATGTCAGTTTAAACTGGGAGTTAAACTTCAGAGGGAAGTGTATTCCTCTATAATATTGTTGCACAGTATCACATCCTATTTTGTCACAGAGTCCTGATATAACCCAGTGCAAGTCATTTACCTCTGTTTTTTGGTTCCTTCATTGCACTTAAAGAAGAATAACTATTTTTGTAACTGTTGAGAATACTGAAAGAACAAAAAAAGGCTGAAAGTGGTGAACTGGTAAAGGTGCACTTTCTAGTCAATAAGACACCTTCTCTATAGAAGGTATAATTTGAGAGATAGAATGTAGGAGATCCTTATACAAAGAGGTATACAATATCCTTAACTTGAGGTTTGCAGATGGGTTCTGTGTGTGCTGTTTAGCACATATGGCGTCAGGGTCTGCAGGAGAGTGAATAGATGGCTGAAAAAGATACACACTGGGGATTCAGAGCAAGTTATGTGTCACATTTTGGTAATTACATTTATTCTCTTTTTTTAGCTGTCACAGGAGACTATCTGGAATAATAAATAACATTTCTCCCTCAGGGACTGGAAGTCACAGGTTCTGGGCTCTTAAAAATAGAAATGTCCTGACTTGCCTCAAATTACTGTGAGGAAAATAAAAAATAATTAAAAAAAAAAAAGAACAAAAGAAAAAGAGAAATAGGAACCTTTGGAGATAGGCGTCATCTCACTGAAATCCAACTGGCAGTTTGCAGAGAACTAAGCGAATATGGTTCATATACTTCACAGTTCAGTGAGACTTATCACTTGCCAACAATAGTTTATTTCATATTGTAGTAATATGAGATCTGGGTGTTCAGATATGTGGACTATATAAAAGATTTTACATAAAATATCACCTGATAGAGGAACAAATGAAAAAAGAAAGAAACAAAGTGCAAGCATAGCTACAAAAATTCTGTGTTCCAATAGAGTGCATATATGAAAACATTATTTTAATATATGTTTTTGACTTACATTAGGACATAATAGTTCTGTGCTTAAGAGAGACCATTTCATCCTCTCCGTCATTTTCCTTTCCTCTGGCATTGCCTGTGCAGCATCTGAAATATGCTCTGAGGAGCAAGAAGTATTCAGCCTGGCTTAAGTACACTACAAATGTGGCCAGTCATGTGAGCAGGAGGAAATGCAGAGTAGGCAAGACTCTGCACTGGGAATGACCAGGAAGCAAATGATATTTGGGAGATATCTCCAACCTCAAGACAGAAGCTTAGGAATTCCTAATTTATCTGAGTCTGTCAGGGACTGCAGGTGATCGGGAGAAACAAGGTCACTTCTCTAGGCAATGTGTTCTACAGCAGTATCCTTCAGTGTTGGGCTGTCAGGTGGAAATTAGTTGGGAGCCCACAGGATGGAGGATTCCTTGCCTCTGAATAAATATACCGAGCAGGCTGCTTCTGAATCATCATACAGGAGGTGACAGATCTTAGTCTGATGCTCTGGGTCTAAGACAGCAGCAATCTCATATTTTGTTCTTTGGAAAAACCAGAAGACCTGAGCCAGGCTCTAGGGACTCCCAGTTTACAGGATGCTAAAACTTCAAATAATTCAGGGGATGCTGGGATGACTGACAGATGACATGGCTTTTCAGAAATATTTTGCGGTTCTCAGTAGCTTTTCTTTATATCAAAAAGAATAAGAATCTGCCTAAAACTTCACCTGTACAGCAAACAAAGGATATTGCAAATTTTTTTCAAGATCCCCTGCCCCAATAGCATTAACCTGCAAGTTTGGTACTGAGAACAATGAGCTCGTGCCAACAAAAGGTGCAGCAATTGAAGATTCCTTATGCATATGGAAAGATGCTGAATTTCAGTCTGCCACTGTAGCTTGCATAATTCTGGTTAGTAAGATTATCCACACATCTCTAATTGTACTGTCAAAATTATAAAACATTGCAGAAATTGAGGGATGTGGATTATAGGCTTTGCAATGCTCATGCAGCACTTCCTGGACATCTAAAAAACATTTCTCTTAAAGAATAGATCATGCTGTGTTCCTTATGTAGATTAATGTTATTCTTATCTATAAAAGAACGGTGTTGCAGGTACTTTCCTTAGAAAATAAAGCTATATTTGAAGATAATAGATTCAGCATTTGTGGTCAGCTCAGTTATTTATTTTACAGTTATCCGATAATAAAGCCTTTTTATGCAGATAATATTTTATTGTACCTGATTTATGTGAAAAATATTGTGAAGTAGTTTAAATTATAAGGCAGAGCTCTTCATTGTGACACTTATTTTAAGAGAATTTGATATGAAGTTGCTTTGGGTGGTAATATTTATTACAAAAGATTAGATACAAAGCATCTCAAAAACCCTATGGACTAAAGTTGGGCGGCAAGAGAATAACTTTGGTTTAGTAAGATCTTCATTGCTCATAAATGAAAAACTAAGTTATGAAGAAAAAACCTTCAACTTTTAAGAATAGTTCGCCTGTGCTGTTAGTGATAGAAATACTAGAATTTTGTGCCATGTGTGAGAATTTCTTTCACTTTTTCCTTATTGTTACCTTTTATGTTATAACTCCTCTTGCCAAACAGACAAAATATTCAGTTCAGGAAAATGTGCTTGTAACTGTCAACCGTGCATTGTTCCATGTAATCCATTGGGAAGTAACAGATTAATGTCCTGATAACTATTTAAACTTCATGGAGATTGTCAGAATAGGAATTTTAGGTCCTAACACCTCCTTGTCTGATATTTACGAAAAACACAGTCATTCAGTGACGTCATCATTCACCAAGCTTTTAAAAAGCATATTTTTCTACAAAAGCAGCTGCATCCTTCTCCTCTATGATACATAATAAAAGTAAAGGGAAATACTCTTTAAGATTTATACTACCAAATCCCTAACTCCTTTGATTATCTTTCAACAAAATTCAGTCATGAGAGGCCAACCCTATCAGCTACACTTTCTGGATTAATGATAATGATGGAAGACTTTTGCTAGAGCTCAAGCAGCTGCACTAATGTATATTAAATGAATGCTGCAGACATTTAGTTTTGCCCCTCAGTTTTTAAGTACTCAGTACCAGACTACGCAGACAGTCATCATCTTCATATTTTAAAGACCTGCTTGGTTTCAGCTATTACCTGTGGTTTTCCTTTTGCTTTTTGGACTCATTTTGGGGAATGTAGTTTCACTTTAAAAATATGGGTTTGCCCAAGCCAAGGCTTGGCTAAGATTATTTTATGAAAACATAAACCTTTTCTTTGCAAGAAAGATAGTTACACTGTAAGATAAATCAAGGTGATTGTCAGTTGAGATTCAGACTGGCCTTCAGAGAACAAAGCCAGGGTCCAGATTTTAATGAATGATCAGCTTGAGCTAACAGCATAAAAACATCTTTTTATGCAAAGAAACAGTTTGCATCCATAAAACTGTTTTAAGTAAACCTGTAGAAAGGCAACAATGTTGTAGGAGCCTCTTAAGGAATTGTCTGATTCAGCCAAAGTCCCACTTCTGTGTTGAAAGCAATGCAAACTGGAGCAGAATTTTTGCTATTCATTGAAGTGTTTTTACCAGTAAATCTCTGGCAATTAGGGACTTGCAAGGTGTCAAATCTCTAATAGAAGCTATTGCTTAAACTAAGTGATCCTCAGGGTATTGAGCCCTCAGCTTTCCTAAAGTGAGCCTTCATAATTACACTAGACTGACAAAGGAAAAGGAATGCATAGTCGGGAAAGAGGCAGAATAAGGAAACCTTTTAGGGAACACACAATATATTTATAAACTGGGGCTTTGAGTATACTTTCCATCTTCTGTCACCGGCTGTGGGCCCCAGCCAAAATCTCATTTCATACTGGCTGGCTTTGCTGTGCTACGGAAGAAGATACAGTCAGTGGATCAAACTGACATTGTCAACACCACATGGTGCCTAATTTAAGATTTGTAGGGTTTCATAAAAGTCTGTAATACAAAAGACTGTAAAGTTCATCAGAACATGTATCTACAAGTCAGTTTAGAGGTGACAAGAATGTTATCCAGAGTTTGAGAGAACAAATCAAGACCCAGGAAAGTGTACAATCTGTGAATGAAAAAAATAACTCTTCATCTTCTGATTGAAACCGTGTCACTGTGCAGTAAACAATTTTAAATTCAGAGAAGTAAGAAGAGGATAATATACCTTAGTGGTAAGGACACTCACCTGGGCTGTGGTGACAGCTTTGCTATGAAACTTCAAGACTGATTAAGTGTTTTTAATCACATGAGGTACACAGATTGCCTCTGGAGCAGAGAGGGACATACCTTACAGCTAAGAAGTCGCTTTCTGTTGCCATTATTTGCTAGCTGACCCAGTGAGTCTAGAAGTCTTAGCTGCAGAGTGGCAAAGACCGTACAGACAGGGCAAAAAACTGGAGTGTACTTCTCCTTGCCCATCCTCTTTTCACACCTAGCCAGCTGCTTAGGGATGCTTTGCTTTAACCGCACGTCTCATCTAGAAAAGTGTCAAGGAGGCAAAGCTTGAAAGAATTATCTATCGTCTTAGATGCCAGGCCTTGAAAAAATGGTGTACTTGTGCAGAAAGGGCCACATTCTTGCACTGCTGATAGTGCTCTGAAAGTAGGATCAAAGTCCTTAGATGTCATAGGGAGGATGTATTCCCTGGGTACAGAGGAATTTATAAATTACTGTGAGTAGAAGTGTAGTTCTAGGTCTGAGATCTATTTTAAGTGAAATGATGAAGATATCTAGAGCTGACTTTGCCTCCATGTCTACCTAGGGCAGACTAAAATGAGATGGGTCTAGCCTAGCTTGCACAGCTGTGTGAAGATTTTATTAGTTGTGCCTAATACTGTTCTCTTCTTTTGATTTTTTTCATAGCTAAAAGAAGAAAAAAGACACAAGGTATAGTTTAAACAACAGAAAATCTCAAAACATCTCTTTTTAGGGAGTGGAATCTTTTTCCTACAATCTTTAATATCTTTTTTAAAGTGAGGTATGTATGAAATGTAAATAATTTAAACAGTAAAAAATTGGAGATTTTCGTAGTCAGAGTTTTGTGACTAAATGACTAATTTCCACTTAAAGCACTTTTTAAAGAGTGAACTTCTTTGTTTGCTTGTTTGTTTCCTTGGGGTTTTTTTGCACTGATCTCCAGTTCTTTTGATCTCTACCACACTCTGTTCTCTTCCAAAGAAATGTCTTATTGGAAGTGTTTAAAAGAAGTGTCATCATCATAGAGGTCAAGAAATTTGTTTTTAAGGTAATATTAATAATTTATTATTTTATGCCATATTTTCATTATGTTACTATGGTGCGATATTTAAATTAGAATAGAGTTTTGCCAATAGTAAATTAAGGTCTTTTCCAATTTACATTTTCCTTTTAACATCAATTATGATTGTGTTGAAAGGACTTGACTCAAAGAATACCACTGAGCTTCTGGAAAAAAAGTCATGACATTTAATATGCGATTTTCAGTTTCTATGCTGAATGTTTGAAACATTTGCATTGTTATATGCATATGATACATTTTCCATCTTGTATCTTCAGAAATATTTCATAGTTGAGCAAACATATAAACTAATCTGAATTATGCATGAAAAAATATTTTAAGGCTCCATCTGCTGAGCATTTTTTCAGTTTGTTTTTTAAATTAAAAATGTTTATGCTGCATTAGATTACGTACAAAACTAGTTGCAGCACCTTAAATGGATTTTATTTCTTAATATTCTGTATTATCACATGACTAAGCACATATCTAGTAAGTACACAAGCAGAAATATCTTAGTTCAGCAGGGCATTTAAACACAGGCTTGCAATTCAGCTGTCTTCAACATTACACTTTGTTCCTGTTAAATCAGGAACTTTGCTGAGTGAGACGCTTCACCAAGAGAAGATACAAAGATTAAGTCGTGTATATTTTACTCTTACTATCAGTATCTTTAATATACTGTAAACAAAAAATATTTTGTGGGTTTTAAATGCCAGGTGTTTCCAACCTTTCCCATTTCATAATTTTAATCTGTGTCTATCAGATATTTGTAAGCTTGCTTCCAGGCTTGCTTTTTTGTTGAAAATGCAATGCAAGTTAATATTTTTTTCTGAGCTCAACAGCCAATTACTTCTGTTACTAGATACTGTTTACCATAAAGATCATGATGTAGAATGTACTAGCGAAAAAAGGTGATAAAAAACACACAGAAAAATTAACAAGGGGATAGATCCAAAGGCATTAATGGTCAACTACTCTCCAGCTATAAAAAGTAGCTTTTTACGTGAGTCAAAAGAAGCAACACTGAGTCTGTTAGATTCCATTGTTAAAAGAGATGAAAAAAGCTCTTTGAGTGAGACATGAAAGAAACATTTTTCACATGGAGTTAGAAATGAGCTAAGCCCAACATTAACTACCTCCACATTGGCTTATGGCTCCACAGAAATAGAATGCTGTTGGCAGGACAGGAAATAAGCCAGAATCTAAGAAAACTGAATTCAAGTAACAAGTATATGAATTTGTCAAGTAACCACAGAAAGATGTAAAAAAAAAACCAACAACAAAACAAAAAAAAACAAAAAACAAACAAACAAAAACCAAACCAAAACCCAAACAAAAAACCGGATACCAGCTTCATTTATTCTTGGATACCAGCTTCATTTATTCTTGGATGGGAAAGTATATTTGAGAACTTGTGACAGTCTGGTGAAGTTTCCACTGATCAGAAAACATAATCCCCATGTCTAAAAAGTATAAAAAGGAAGATAGAGGGAACTACAGGCCAGTCAGTTTCAGTTTTGTGCCTGGCAAGATCATGGAACTGGAAATTAAGGCACATGGAAAATAAGGAGGTGATCGGTGACACCTCACATGTCTTCACTAAGGGCAACTTGTGTGTGACAAATCTGTGGCCTTCTAGGACAGGATTACACTGTTGGTGTTTGAAGAAGTAGTGACTGATGTCATCTATCTGGACTTGTGCAAAGCATTCGACATTGTCTAACACAATATCCTAGTCTCCAGATTGGAGAGATGTGGATTTGATAGATTGATCAGTCAATGGACAAGGAATTGGTTGAATAGTTGCACCCAAAGGGTTATGGCCAATGGCTCAGTGTCATGAGAGGTATTTCTCAGGGATTGATATTGGGACCAGGACTGTATGACATCTTTGTTGACAATATGGATAGTGGGATCGAGCGCACCCTCAGGAAATTTGTCAACAGCAAGCTGTCTGGTGCGGTCAAGATGCTGGAGGGAAGGGATGCCATCCAGAGCGACCTGGACAGGACAGAAAGGTGAAAAGCTTATAAAGTCTAGCAAAGCCAAAGGCAAGGTCCTGCACATGTGTAGGGGTAATACCAAGAACAAATACAAGCTGGGGAGAAAATGGATTGAAATCAGCCCTGAGGAGAGAGACATGGGAGTGTTGATTCATGAGAAGCTCAACATGACCCATCAATGTGTGCTTGCAGTGCAGAAAGCAAACCATGTCCTCGGCTGCATCAAAAGTTTGCATGACCATAATGTTGAGAGAGGGAATTCTCCCCCATTACTCTTCTCTCATGAGGCTCCATTTGGAGTACTGAGTCCAGCTCTTAGGGCCCCAACATAAAAAGGACATGGAGTAAGTCCCATGGAGTAGGGCCATGATGATGATCACAGAGCAAGAGCACCATTCCTATGAAGACAGAGAGAGTTGAGGCTTTTGAGCCTGGAGAAGGCTCCACGCAGACCTTTTAGCAGCCTTCTGGTACCTAAAGACAGCTACAGGAGAGATGGAGAAGGACTGTCTACCTGGGCATGTAGGGGTAATGCCTTTCAATTGAAGGACAGCGGGTTTAGAATAGATATTAAAGTTCTTTATTGTGAGGGTGGTGAGACACTGGAGCAGGTTGCCCAGAGAAGCTGTTGGTGCCCCAGTCCTGCAAATGTTCAAGACCAGGTTATATGGGGCTTTGAGCAACTGGGTTTAGTGGAAGGTGTCCCTGACCATGGCAGGAAGGTTGGAACCAGATGATCTTTAAGGCCCCTTCCAACCCATACCATCCTGTGATTCTATCAAAAATCTGTTTGATTTAGATCACTATGAAACCTTATATTTGGGTAGACAGTGGAAGAAATCTCTCTAAATGCCTACTTTTCATACATAAATTTAATATAAAAATGTAGATGATTTTGAAATTTTCCAGAGGTAGGTCATATTTCTTTTAATTGTAAACAATGAAATAAAACACACAGATTCCCACTCCACATGTGATGAAAAAGAAATTCTCAAGGCTAATTTTAGAGGAAGAAGCAATCCAGAAGTAGTAGGTTTGACATTGTTGGACAACTGGGACAAGGGATATCCTCCAGCATTGCCAACAGCATCTATGGTAAATCTATTCTTATTCCCTGAATAAGGTGAAATAAATATTTATGTGTAATTTTACCAGACTTCTTTTTGTCAATGTTACAATACACCAAGTTTTTAGACAGATAAGGTAAATGTTGGGGTAGATGGGCCATATTAATTTAGCAAACATGATGACTACCTGCAGCTGTGAAAAAAATATTCTTTATTTCGTCTTTATTTATGTCTGAACAAGCATCTTATTTTTATTTGTTGTTACTTTTTTTTATCAAAGACATTAAGATGTATCAACTCTGTTTGTTGGAATAAATGCTATGATCCCAGACTGAAAATGTTATATATACACATGTTTATAATTCTGTTTAAACTAAATTTGTGTTTAAGGGCATGTAAGTTTGTTTTGTTATGAATCACTAGGACAATAATTCTGCATTCCCATTTCTCTCCCTCACTGTGACCCTGCTCTTTACCTACTCATGATCCTAAACACAGTCACATAACATGTCAAATATAATGCCAAATAAAATACTAAGACTGCTAATTGCTACTACTACTAAATAAAACTCTAAAGCCTCTTAAAATGTAGCTTCCAAAGGAATAGAGAATAACATCACTTAGCAGCATAAATTGATCCTTGTTCAGTTTTGTGCTTACAAGGTTAAACTGCAAACCAGCATCTGGGTAAGCTCATTAAAAAAGGCTCAATCTATCTACACTAGCTGCACAAAAATGTGAAGTACAGCCATATCCAAAACTGAAGTAATTTGACATTAGCAAAATATCTGACTCAGACCTATTGCACACACATTTCTCTTTCTCTTTTCTCTCCCCTTTCTTCTCTTTTCTCTCCTCTCTCTTCTCACTTCCTCTTCTCTTCCTCTCCTCTTCCTCTTCCTCTCATCTCCCCTCCTCTTTCTCGTGTCGCCTCACCCCTTTTCCAAGTACGCTTTAATCAGCTGAAATACTGATACAACTACAAAGTTGTAGTACCAACAAAGATACTCTTTTCACCAAAGTAGAGAAAAGAGTAATATCTCAGCCCTAGAATTTAAACAGAAAATTTCGATCTGTCCTTTGAATGTCACTTTCTATACCTGGACATGGACTGCATGGTTTCCCTGGCTATATGGGTTTCTTATCATTAAAAGGGTATATAATGAACATATAAGTCATTCATGTTGACTGCATTCAACGATAGCCACTAAACACTAAAAACTTTGGAGGAAAGGCTCTAGAGCCTTCCATACAATAAGAATTATCTAATTTATTTAACTAATTTATTGTTAGGAGCCCTTTGAAAGCAAGTACCAAAGCCATTGTGTGTTGCTGCCTACTTAACGCATTGTCTGTTCTCAACTTCTCTGTGTCCTCGCATCAGCAAGATTAAATAACACTGAAAGTTAAAAGGCCTTGGTTTAACCTGGATAGATATATCTGCAGATCCACACCAGACCCGAGTTCGTTTTAAGATGTTGCTTGACAACCTGATCCTTTGAACTCGGTCTGTGCTTGATCTTGCACCTCTGTGTTGCCATGGCTCCCAGATTAAATAATGTAACTGTTCTACCCTAAAGGCGCACCGATAACTAACATGTTGCAAAGAGGTCTCCTTGGTTGTGCTTTCAGTTCTGGAATACAGAATCGCAAACGCTCTTCATGCACAAGCATGCACATCATTAAGTTTCCTTTATAAACCCTCAGAATATCCTTTGGGGAAAACAAACANAAAAAAAAAGCAAAAGGAAAAGGATATAACTTGAATTTCTAAAGCTCCATTAAAATGATTGGTATGATCTCCAATCTGTTAACCTTTACGATCACATTTTCCACAGTTGCTGTTAAATTGCTTCCTGAAAAGTTCCAGAACTGGTGACATTGATGGTAGGTTCTTCATTTTATGCACATTATCAATAGGTAAAAATGATTCTAATAAGTTGTCATCCATAATTATAATCCCCTAAGAAAATATTGCATCTCTCTTTCTGTAAGATATAAGAACGGTAAAGGGCATACCATCGTCATGCTGAGCGAAGTGCCCTTTGCAATATCATTAAAAAAAAACCCAACCTAAAATAACAATACATGTTATGTATTAGGAGTCTAGAAACATAAATGGATTCTTAATGTAAGAAGTTTTTCTTCACAGAAAAACAGTAATTTAGAGAGTAGCAGAAAAACATTTTTCTATGAAAGGCTGTCACTGCAGGAGGTGATTGAAAACTTTATGATGTCATGTGGTACTTGTAAAGTCGTGATTGCCAACTATAGAATATACATTTTAAATTATTTTTCAAATGTTTACAACACTAGTTTAGTTTCAGACTGTGTGCAGTCATAGTGGTAAACATTTTCCAGTAATCACAATATTTTCAAAGAACTATCTGTAGTGAAGCAGAATATTCATCTGAAGGGGGATATTTTGTTTTTATTATAAAACATTTGGTTGCACAATTAGAGAGGAAAACAGGATGAAATAAATTTATTGGATTTTATTTTAAATCTGAAATATTTTTATAAAACCAACCTTCTTTCTTGATATATTCCTCTTTCTTTTTCTTCTTTCATGTTCTTTCTCTTTTTGTTGAGGAGCTTTTTAAAATGATGAAAATGTTGATGTTTCAGCCCTTCTTTTTATTTTTTTGAGATAATGTGAACGTATTTTAATGAAAACATTAATTTCTGACAAAAACCCCCCTCTATCCTCCATTAGTGGAAAATATAAGAACAATTTTTTGCTGCTAAGTCAATGTTGTCATTTGCTTGTTTTCTGTGAGGCACTGCTCTTCTGTATGGCCTGAAAGCATTACTGCAAGTCAAAAGGAAGGATATAGGTCTGATGCTTACAACCAGGGATATGAATCTATATCGACTCATAAGGAGAAGGGGATAATTTTTTCAAATACTAAGTACTCCCACTATGTGTGACTTTAGACTGAGAGTTAGATGCCATATGGTTTGCTATCAGATATAGAATTCTGTTTTAGTGCAACATTCCTTAAAAAAGACATTTTTCACCCAGTTTAGATTTTTCTTTTTCTAGGAGTTCAGAATTTTTTCTCAACTAAAAGGTGACTTATGATATTTATTACTGCTTTGTGAGTACTCCCTGTCCTCTGCTCCTGTGAAGCCTGCCCTATTTAAAAAGGCTTTGGAGCATACATTATTTTAATGTTCAAAAGACTTTATTGTTTCAGTCAATGTTTCAGTAAGGTGTTCTGTTACTGCCAGAGCACAAATAAGTCCCATTCAGCTCAGTGTTAGATAGCATAGCTTCTGGAATAAGATTGCAGAAACAAAGAAAAACTATATGGCCAAGTAATTAGTCTCTATCCTATCTAGTACTTCTACTACATTCATATCTTTGAATTTATAGGGTGTGCAATAGCCTCTCACAGAAAAAGGCACAGGATAGTGAACAAACTTATCCTTCAAGCTCAAGAAGTTTATCAGATTTAGTACTGATTTCTAATGATGAGAAAGAAGGGACTGTGGTGGAAGTTTTTTCTTAGGTTTCTGATGGGTTTTCCCTGTCTTGGAAAGCAAGATAGTAATACTAAAATAATACTAAATAATACTGAAACAAGATTAATTGCCTAAATAAACTATAACTATTCTTCATTACTAGGATGTATGTGATCTTGTAAAAAAATATCTGAAATTCCACTGTTTAACTGTCTGCATTAGTTCCTTGCACCTACAGTTTTTTGGCAGTTGTTACTGCTTATAAGTTTATTATATGTAATCTATTGCCCATATTAATACTAATATCCTTAGCATTAATCTTCCACGATGTGTTGCAGGAGCTCTGACTCTCCTGCCTCCCCACCACAAGCTCGTTTGCCATCGATCAAGCCATCATGGCACAACTCTTATTTCTTTTTCCTTTGATTTAGACATTATGCACAGGATCCCCATCTTATAAATACAGCAGTGGGGATTCTGGAATTGCCAACACCAGTGCCAGGATTTCCCCAAAAGCAGAGATCATTTCTCGACCCAGAGACGAAACCTAAACAAAATAAATAAACCAAATAATGGTGTAGATTTAGGGTTTGGGTTTTCTTTTCTTTTTGTTCATTTGTTCATTTTATTTGGTTTAGTTTTCAGGTATTGGTTTTTGGTTCTTAATTTTTAAATAGAAAATCCTGCCGGTTCTATCTCTTTACTCATCAGCAACTAGAGGCAAGGCTGTTTTTTCAGACTTTTTCCAGAAATTCAGTCATCAATCTGGTGATTTCTAGTCCTTCCAACCAATACCCCTGCACTTCCTTTTTTT
>VXBA01001778.1:68655-115814 GCA_013399895.1 Serilophus lunatus | reverse complement strand
TAGACCAGTTTTAGGCATGTTCCCCAGCAGACCAGTATTTTGGTGTGTGTGATGAGGGTTTTGCTCTCCCCCTGCCACCCCTATACTGAAGCAGGCAACTCCAGGGGTCTCTTGGACATTCCCCTTCTCGAACTTTCAGCTTTAGCTGTGTCATCCATTTCCTCACATGTTTAAAGTGAGACTCCACATGACGGGGCAGAGGAATGGGAGGGGGTAAAGGGAAGGAGAAGGCAGTTTTGAAGGTAATGTTATTTTTTTATTTTGCCTTACATACTGTTTGTAAAAGGTATAAATTGATGCCTCTGACCCTTGCCCATGTCTATGCCTGTCTTCCACAACTTCAGTGGAGGAGGAAAACATTGCCTATGCATCATCCACAGACTGGAGAAAGACCGAAATATTTCTCGCTGGCAGGGTTTTATAGTACTGGAGGTTGGTGTTTTCCCATCACAAGGAGCAGGTTGGCAGAAGATAGCCAAATTGTGTTATTTCCTGTAGTCACACACCGATAATTGGTGACTTTGAAGTGCCATGTTATACGAAGCAGGCCTGGTATATATCCCAGGACATATTTGTGTTGCTTTATAAAACTTTGATATTATGTTTGAGGGAATATCAATCAAGTTAATACCAAAGTATGAAAGAAACCTGAAAATTAGGACAGGGAAAGTAGGAATTGGCTTAAGTATAAACCAGAAGGGAATAAAGAAAGAGTACTTGCTGAGGAAGACAATGAAATGCTTTATGAAACAAGAGTTTAAAGTGTCAGCTGTAGTTTCATCCCAAATAAAGAAAAATAATTCAAACAGTGAGGCAGGCAACCCAGGCTTTGGTGAGTCAGAAGCCCTATACAGCAGCTCAGACTTTGGTTTAACTCCCCCTTCCTCAAAAAGACAGGGTGAAATGAAATCCGTGTGACTTAGAGCTTTAATTACTCATAGTTTCTTATTTCAGTGGGATGCACTCAGCCTGTAACACTGGGATGACTGTGTTGTGACAGTCATAATTGCACTGGGTCTAAGTTTTGACATAGAGAGAAACTGGATTTTCTTATAGAAGATGCCAGACAGAGAAGAATTATTTTCCAGTTGTTTGGGGGGAGGCCATTACCCACCAAATGTAAGTTTTAAGTTTGATCTCAGTGGGAAGAATGTAGTTGTATGACAAATTGAGGAAGCAGCAAGAAAAGAAGATTTAACATATAGAGAAGATTAAGAAAACTTGTTTCAAATAACTGGAGCCATGAACCTTTATCTTTTGATTGCATGCCTTTTGACTGGAAGTACTCAAACTAAACAACTGAGTGAACAACAGCTACTAGGATGTGTGTGTGCACAAGCTGGTAGTTTGTGTATAAAATCAGAATAAAGTGAGAAGAGTTTAAAAAAACAGACTCTTGAATGGTAGCCTAGAAATGAATGGCAGACTGCAGATGGGAGAGTATGGTGAAACAGAATGCTTGAATGTTGCTGGTGTTTCCAATATTTTTATCCTATTTAAACACCTGTGTCATCTGTTTGCTGAACAGTAGGAGATGCCTGTAATGCTACAGCTCAGACTTCCAATGGATACAAAAATTCATGAAATGTAAGATGGGTCCAACTGAGCTAGAGCCTGATTATATTCAGAGACTAATTAACTGTATTTACCCACATACATACTTCAGAAATGAGAGTGTTGATCAACAAGCAAACAAACTCTGTCAGTGATCATAGCCTACCAGATCCTGCTGCCTCTGGAGTTGAAACTAACCAGAACTCACTGCAGAGACATAATTTTTCTTCATTGCCATTTCTTCTGACTGCAAAATCAGTTGATTTTTACAAGAATCCCTTCTAAAAATCAGAAAACAGGAACATAGATTGTGCTAATATTGAAGGCTTCTTCGAATCATTCTTCAAATGATGAAAACAAAAAATGAATTGGTACCATGTGATGTTGCCTGTCATACTTCTAGCTGGGAAGGAGATGGACTGACATCGTAAGTTAGTTACTGATAGAAAGAATGGTTACATTAATACCATGGTGGTTTCATGTCTGTCTATCACTGTGTTTTTAAAAAAGTGATGATATCTGTGTTAAATATTGCTCAAAACAACATGTTTCGATTTTCTTCCAGAAGACATTCTATCTTGTGTGGAAAATATGGATTTTCTTAGAGTATGTATGTTTGTATGGCATGGGTGTTTGTTTCTTTGTCATTGCTGCTGGATCGGGGTTTTAGCCACTTAGAAGCTAGTTAATTTCAATTTAATCATTATGTCATCAATTTCAGTCCATAGAACTTTAACATCTAAATGTCTTGGGGGATTTGAGTCAAAGCGACTCAACATATTTAATATCTACGTTCAGCCACACAGATTAACACCTATAAAATGTCTCCAGGATAAAATTACTCTACTGTAAAGGAGTCATAATTTTCCTTTATAACATTACTATAAAAGTTCTTTTTCTTAATTAAAAAGGGAACTTCATTAAGTCATAGATTTTGATTTTTATCATATATGATTTAATGATGCTATCACAAAATCACAGAACAGCTGAGGTCGTAAAGGACCTCCAGAGTCCATCAGGTCCAACTCCATGATCTAGCAGGATCATGTAGAGCCCATTTCTCAGAGCAGGATCCAGATGACATCTCCAAGGATGGAGAAACCACAATCTCCCTGGGGTAGCTATGCCAGTGCTCCATCACACTCATAGGAAAAAAAAAGTGTTTCCTGATGCTCTGAGGGAACCTCCTGTGTATTACTTTCTGCTCATTGCCTCTGGTTTTATTACTGGGCACCACTGAAAAATGCCTGGCTTCTGTCTGCCTTACCCATATAATTTTACACATAGAAATGTAAATTTAAAAGACATACCCATAGTTATTAATCTCAGATCTATGCCTGTTGCTACCTATCTTGTTTGGGATATCACTGGAATTGTTACAATGGTCTTAACTGAATATTTTAGTTTTTGTTATGGGAAGTATAAAAAAAAAACTGTTCTGATTTTATTCCTATGTTTTACATGTTTCTCATTTTCTCTAAGTAATCATCCCAGTACAATGTTAATTCTGGTTCTTCTTGTCCTGGAATTTAAGCTGTTTTCCCTGAAATGAAGAAGATATACACTTCTATTTTAGAGTCAAGTGTGCCTGTATAGGTTCCAGCTGAAATGATGTATCACCTCTACTCTAGGACTGCTGTTTGGTTCCTGGATAAGGAAGGGCAATTGAAGCTGGGTTTTTTAGTGCAGCTTCTATAATTTTGTATAGACAATGGAATGGGAGTCATGTGCTTCTAAAGGACTGCTCATATTCTTGCCCCTCCTTGAGACACCAAAACTGTTAAACCTTTTTTACAACTAGTTTCAATCTCTCTATCTTTTTTTCTGTTTGTTAATGTAACTATACCAGTTTGATTCCTGCTAAGAAATAACTATAGGTAATTTTTCTTGATTTTACCATGTTCTAGTCTCTGTAGGTGTTTGTACCTCTTTTTATCATAATAGTTCCTTGTGGTGGTTTGAACCACTTTTTATTTTCTGAGGGGTGTGCACAATAAAGATGACGGAAGACTGAACAAAATTGGCAGCAAGGGAACAGTTTATTAAGTGGGGTTTAAAATAGGGAAGAAGGGACAATGCACGGGGACCCAAAATTTACACAGAGAAACACTTGACACGCAGAAAACACAAAAAGGGAAAAAGGGACAAAACAAAAAGGCAACTGCTTTCCCAGCTGGATGACTAGCTGAGAAAACAGGGGCAGGGGTAGGGAAGCCGTCTCTCTCCCTCCCTCTCTGGTGGGGTCACTCCTGGCCCTTGAGGTTTCCTGCAAAACACAAAAACAAGTGAAAAGTGACCCCCCTCCCACGACATCTTCGGGAAGTGGCTACTTGCTTTCAAGCTGGAAATTGCTTCGGTGCTGAGAGGAATGGGTGGAGTCACGCCATGGGGTCTGAGACCCAGGAGGAGAGGAGCCGTGTGCTTTGCCCCTGGACTGGAAGCCGAAGTGAAGGGAGGGCTTTGGTACCCAGCTTTTTCAGCCCTCTAGGTCTCGCATGAATCTCGTTGTCTTCTTCCTGGCTAAGCCATCTCCTGATTGGCCAGCGATGCCAAGCCCCACCTCTCTTCTGGCATCTTCACTCCAGGCACAATGGTGGTTCCCGCTGGAGACCGTGCACCCAGGGCTCGAGGCGCCATCTTTGTTTTCATGGCCGTGGGCACTTCAGGGACACCCCGGAGTGACTGCCGCTCCGCCGCCGCCCACGGGCATGCCAGGGCTCCCCAGCAGCCGCGCTCCTGGGCCGCCGCCTGCACCAGGACTGGGGGACCCCCGCACACCATGTGCGGTGTGAACCTGCCCCAGGGCCATGCGCCACTGGCCATGAATCGGCACCGCTGCATGCCGCTGCAACCCCGTCGCGTGGGGACCGGCCCTGGCACTGGCCACCGCTGCCTCGACTGGGAAGAGGGAACACCCTCGGCCAACCTTCGCTTCACTCCATGGTTCTGCTTGGAGTTGGCGCTCGGCACTGCACGCAGTAAGTACTGGACCAGCCCCAGCCTCACAGCGGCTTTGTTCCTGTGCCCTCTTGCCGCCGCTGGCCCTGGGGAGAGCAGGCAGGAGCGAGGGCCATCCCAGTCCCCGTCCGGCCCAGGGAAAATCACAGGGAATGGCTGGGGGTGACGCCCCTGTCTTTTCTGGGAGAGGGCTGCCTCGATCTCAGCCCCCCCATTTTTTAAGGGAAACAGGATTTTACCCAGACAAGGCAAATTGGCGCTCCTCACATGTTCTTCCCCTTTCCAAAGCCCAAGGACCCCCCACAAGACCTGAATCCCCCCTTGACAGCCCCCAGAGATCCCAGCACACCTCGAACCCCCACATTCCTGCGTGCACTTTTATGGAACAAACTATTGGTTGAAACACACAGAATTTCCATACGATGTCCATTTATACTTAACATGTTTTTCATAAACATCACTCATTCTAAGGATTAATTTGTATATTGCACTTTACAGCTTTAAGATGTTAGTTCTGAATCTCTCCTTCAGATTTCTCTTCTACTTTTCATCAGTGCATTTAAAAGATCTGCAGCACATAGTAAATAGCAACAGCTGCAATGGCAACAGCAACAGCAACAACAATGTAATTTCACTAGCCGTGCCTGTGATAATATATAAGATTATCACAGATGTGTTACTCGCAAAGTGCCAGCTGCTGGCACTTCTTTTCTTGTTGACTGTAAGCAAATGAAAAACAACTGAAACAGGTTATTTCTGTGGCACACCACTTACTTCATAGATATTTCAGCAAATGTAAGGGCACATTTCGTAGCTGAATATATTTTACCCTTGGATACCTTGAATTTATATTCATTTTTAAATTTACTCTGTTAATTAGAAAAGGTTCTAAGATTAATAAGTAGTCATTGCTGATATATGCAATGGAATATAAGCTTCAGTTGATGTTTTTTCCCAAAGAGGCATTAGAGATTAGTTCATACAAATCATAGTGAGCAGTATATTTTATCTTTCAAAGCTGGTCTTTATGTTGCTTTATAATCTCTGAATCATTTCTAAAATCCCCGCCAGAAAAGCCAACAAAAACCCAGCAAACCATACCCTACCAACATAAAATGATACATTGCAGTTTCACACACTTTTATAGCAGAATTGATTTTCAAGGAATTCTTTGTAAATGTAAAATGATAGATAGCTTAGAAACACACGGAGAGTACTACAGCTTGTGAAATGATTCTTATTTGTTAAGAAAATGTAGTGTTAAATACAGGGGTTTTTTTCTTCCAGTTTTCAGGGGTTTAAACTGACTCTTGGCATGTGTTCCAACCCCAGCCTACATCATCTTTGAGATTTGTGATGATGATGGCCTGGGAGGGCAAGTTGCTCTTTGTTGAGAGGTGTTCTGTTGAGCAAGATCACAGTGCTCAAACCCCAGCTGAAAAGAAAGAAGGTCAGGTAGTGTCCTCTTCTTTGTCATCACCCAGAATGGGGCTCAGCCTTTCTCATAATGAGGCCTACGTTGTGAGTTCGGTTTCCGCAAGTCACACCACAGAATGAATGGTGTCAGATGCCCTCTATATAGGTGATTAGTGGACAGATTTTTCCTGTCTTGGACAGGTTTCCCAATCAGTCACTCAGGTATTGAGGTTGAGAATTTCTTGAGGCTGGATGGTGGATCATCCACTACACCCTACATCCCTAATCATTTTACTACTGGTTTACTGAACTAACCACTTTTCCTTCTGTATTGACCTCTCACCCACTGAAATTTAGAGGAAAATGTTCCAAGATGATGCAGAATACCCAAGTGCTCTCAATACATAATCTGTATCTAAGGACATTAACACATTCGTAGCTTCTCTGCCAAGATCTCATCTCTAGTGCAGGTACAGGAGAAAGAGTAAAATTTTATCCATCCTCTTAATTTTGCTATGGAAGGAAGGGACGAGTCAGATTTTAGCTAAACCTGGAATCTTCTCACCTGTCAGTCGTAGTTCATTCACTTCAGTTTATCATGACATTTCCTTAGGCTGACACTGTAGGAAGAAAATTAAAGCTTTTCTAGATCTTTATAAATACAGAGCTAGAAAAGAGCTCAGAAGCTCAGTAGCTCTCTCTGCTACTTGTAAATTATCTAAAAGATTTCCTCTGAGATTTTTTTAAACTGAAAATAATTATCTAAACCTATCTTTTCCTACTAAACATGTTTATGTCAATATATAGACATAATTCAGATTTATTTTTTTTTAAAAGGAAATATCTGTGTGCGGACTCTTAAATATAGGTGTCAATAATACAAATCCCCCTTCACAGGTCAGCTGGTTCAAAAAATAAAATACATGCTGATATTTCTTTTTGTGCTCTCCCTCATAGTTTTGGTAAATTTATTACTGCTGGAAGAGTGTCTAAAGGGCAATCAAAAACTGTGAGCCTTGCACAGTTCAAGATTAAAGTTTAGATGAATTTTTCAATTTTAAAAATTTCAGTAATTTTTTGAAATTTAGCAATTTCTTAGTTGCAATACGTAACTTGCACAAATTATAGAAACTGTAGGATTTTACCTGCAGAAAATGTGTGATCTTATTTGAAAGGAAAACCTGTGGAAGTCTTAAGAAACTATATACTGACAAAAAATTCTATGTAACAGATTCACTTTTAATCCTTTAAATTCTTTGTTATTATGGAGTTAACTGGAGTAAGGAAATTAACATTAGGAATAACAAACAAATATTTATGCAATAAAAGGAATTTGATAAATAATTTAACTCCTGTAATTCGTATATCTCGTATTAGTAAATACAAGGAATATTGAAGGCAAGGGAAAAATTCTGCCTTAGGCAATTGAAACATTCAGCAATGTAATAACTGAATTAATATCAGAACCAATTTCAATTGTCCATTCACCTACCTTTTATTGTGTTTATTGACTTTTTTTCACTGATAATAAAACTTAAATTTATTCCTGTACTTTTCTATGCAAACTCTTTGTGGTGAAATATAAGCTCGGAAATATAGGATCATGTTTTCAGAAATTCAGTCAATGATCCGTATATATTTATGTCCTTTTAAACTAAACACCGTCCATCTTTTAAAGACATAAAAATCTATGTGCATTGTGGTCTCTTAAGTGTACACACAACTCCATGTGTAAAAATAGCCTTTATTAAAAAACATATCATAGTTCTTATACTGTAACATCTTACTGCTTTATATAAATACAGATTATAAAACTGTTATATTAGAAATTAAATATTAATACACAATGTGATTTCAAAACACAAGCCTCAAAATGCAGTTCATATTTCACTTTTAATGCTCAGCTGAAAATCCTCATGACTTTTCAAAATAAATCTGAACAACTACTTGACATTTTTGTTTATGACTAAAGACAATCCACATTAGTCTGTACTGACATAACAATTAATTGAAAGATTTTGCAATATAGTTTTGAAGCACCCAAAAATACTGTGGTATAGTTTATCCCTCCGCAGTGCTAAATCACTGGGTATATTGAATGATAACGGACAATGAACTTTTTAACTGTGGACTAAACTTCCACATATTTCAGTGAGAGCTTATAAAAATGATCAATGAGAAGAGGTTTTGTGCAATGTTTGAAGTTTTATTTATGCAGTTGATTGCAATGTGGCTACATGGTCATTTAAATAAAAACTTTCTATTTTGTATTGCAACACATCTTAAATGAGATAACTAGAATAAACCTAATACTCTCTGAATTATTTCTTTTATTTCACTATTACGTTTGCTTTAGTCTGAAATTCTATTTTAAAAAGAAACATTCAGACTAGTGAGCACTCATGCAGGTTTTAGGAGGAGACTAGAGAGTAGACATGTGCTTAATCATCAGATTTAATCAGTGCTAGTGTTGCTCAGGTGAACACTGTTTTCACTGCAAGGATTAACCCATTTTGTCTTTCACAAATAGGCTATGCAGAACAGCATTATCAGCCGTCCCTTTTTCCAGATGTTAATGGTGAATAACACCACAAGCCACGCAGTTACAGAGGATTAAATTAGAATCCCAGATTATTCAAAAAAAATCAGCATGGCTACAATAGCTTCCTGAATGGCCATACTTGAAAACTAGCATCTTTTCCAAAAGTTCTTAAAAAAGTGCTGTGAAAACAGAGGTTTTAAGATAGCAGAGAACTCCCTGAACCTACACAGGAATGTGCTGATCATTTTCCGTGCTTAAGAAGTACAAACAAGGGAATCCAATCTTTACAATGTAATACTCCTTCTTTGATGATAATGCATACAAGTGGTGTCATCTTTCTCTGTTTTGACAGTTTTTATTCTGGTATTATTTTTTAATCACACCTCTGGGGAAGAACAACCAATCTGGGACATTACAAAGAATAAAATGAGCTCCCTTCCCTTCTTCTATTGACAGGAAATATGGAAAAATAAAGAAGAAACCAGGACTATGTCACTTGTTCCTCCTTCATCTACCCATCTGACAGCAAAAGGAAAGATTCTTAACAACCCAGACCCCTAATAACTGCTCATGTACAAAGACTACAAAAGCAGAGAGAGATCTGAGGCACAAAGCAGAATGATGTTAAAGAATCCCAGATGCTATGTGAGAAATGCTGTTAAAGGAGGAACAGAATTACTGGGTCCACAATGAAAAGAACAATATTGATTCTGAGATTTAGGGGCAGAATTGACTGTTGGTCTAGGAATGAACAGCTGTAGGTTCATTAAAGATTTCTGTCTCTCTCACTTACATGCTTGTACACATTTTTTCAATTTAGGTACCAATTATTTCTATTTTGTTTTGCTGTTTGTTTTGCTGTCCCCCCCAGCAGATATTTAAGATTATGAAACGTGGGAATTTGAGCTTTTCAGATAAGCTCACTGAATCTTAATATCTCATATTTTCATGTGATTACAGGAGAATTCTGATCCAGGAGAATTAATCTCTGGGAAAGATATTAAAAAAAAAAAAAAGAAAGAAAACAAAAGAACAAAAATGCATTACCTCTCCCTTAATAACAGAAAATCACTGCGTATACATTTACATGTGAAACATGTTTCTGCCAGAGGTACTTTAAATTATCATTAATTTTTCTATTTAATTTCATAAAATCTTCCTGTGCCAACACTTTACAGGGCTGAAAGTAGAAGCTGACAGCAGACATGACTTGGTCCACCATGAAACAGTATGCTCTACTGAGTGTACTTCTTGAGAATCTATAAATGTCAAGACTGTTAACTACTTAAGTCTTCATCAAGGCATGTCAGAAAAGAGAGCAAGTTTGTTCTTGAAGAGGTGCTCAATCAGCTGTGACTGACAGCTCCTTTTTGTGCCATGAATTTATGGCTTTGGGAAGAGTGTTTATTAATCTCTTTTTATTTTCCCCCTCCACAATTCAGGAGCCCAGAAGCACTCTGCAAGGCATCTGGCAGGATATCCCTCTGTTGTAATGAGACCAGGTTTCAGATTCCCTCAAGAAAGCAGCTGCCCACTTGAGTTCGTTCACAGACATATGCTGCCCTTCAGAAGACCCTCATCTGGAGCTGGATCTCTGTTTAGCTGTGGTAGCCCCCAGCTGACTGGGATGTTCAAGCTCCCCCTGGAGTTTTTGACATAGCTATACTTCTTGTGAGGAAAACCCCATCATGTGGGAAGCTTAAATGAGACACAGTTTTCTGGTATCAGTGTCAGGTATTTCAACTTAGAACAAGTTTAGATTGAAGAGTCAGGATAGGGCATATAAACACGTTTCAGATACTGCTGTCATCCTCATTCAGACATTTCTGATAAGGGTTGCCTGTGAATAATAATGTCCTTTTGCCCTCATTTAATAATTGTACTAAATCAAAGTGCTGAAATCTGAAATGTACTTTGAAAATATGACTCTCAAATAGTTGGAGAGCAGTCTAATGAGCAAGTTGTAGGTTGTCTGAGGACTAGCAAAGCTCTACACAGCACTCCTGTGGTGCTTTATGGAGGAAAATATTCAAAAGTATCATTCAGAAGATACATAATATGTACTGAATAGAGTGCTACTAATGACTGCTGCTTATACACATACTCAGCATACAAATAGCTGAATACACTAATTAGAAAATGAATGTTGGAAGATGGCAATCAATGGGAAATGAATAGTGTACTGCATAAGGAATTGCTTACTTTTGTGAAGAGGAATTGTGGTTTTGATTCTTTACATTGAACTGTTGGACAAGGAGGTCCAATTTTGTGCTATTTGATCACAATGTTGTGTATAGGTTTGTTAATCACAGTAAATAAATATGACTGGCAAAAGCAATACCAAACTGGTGAAGAACTAAATTAATGTGTTTGCTTAAGAAGAGAGAGTTAGAGATAAACTCTGAACCAGACAGCTCTGGCCAATGGAAAAGCATCTGCACCTGGTATGACATGAGTAGAGCAGAGCTAATCAAATGTTCTGGAGATAAGAGAGTGGCCAGTGGGGTCAGAGCAAACAGTAGTTGGTAGAAGAAAGGGGCTCTGTAAGGACTGACCAATGATAATAATTTAAATAGAGTGTCTTTTTTTGTTCTTAAATGTTTTGGTATTTCCCTGGCCATTCCTCTTCTCACAAGCAAACACCACATCCTTATACTAAGAGGTCTGATGTGTACCCACAAATGAAGGAGTAAAGTCATTCTGTCCCCACACACACTCCTACATTCTTCCTTTCAGCATTAGTCAGGAAACTGAATTGTTCCGTTTTAAAAAGGGCAAATGCTTGCTTTTCTCTTTCGAGGGTTCTTCACAGCCTTTTATAAGCTTTATCAGGAAGCTTCCACAGTGACCAGGATTCCTGTTATACCTTTTCTACACTCAACCTCACAATATTCCTGCAACACATCTTTCGCGTAGTACCACCTGGGAAAAACAATCTCTTTATGCAACTGAAAGTATTGTTTCATCTTCAGCTTCTTTCTTTGCCATAGGTCACAAGAGGTTATTACAAACAGGTGGTGGCAGCCAAAGTCTTAGATTTTGCTTTATTATTTGTGTGCATTTACAACTTTCCTACGTGACAGTCCCATTTTGTCAGTGCTGCAGGCAATCTCTGCCTGTACCTAGAGTATCTTTAACAGCTGCATGTAGGGAAAAATCATGGGAAGGAAAAGAAGCATACAAAAGCGAAAGGCAACTTAGAAAGGAACTGCAGCCAGAGGAATTCAGGACTGGGGCTCTTTTATCACCTAAAAGGACACATACTTTATGGAACATGCAGAATCTGCTTTTACTGATTCTATTTTTGTTGATATTTTGCCCATTGCTATTGTTTGCTTAAAATAATTTCTCCAGAGATACCTGGTGGCTGCTGGCTGCAAATTTTAGCAAAGTATCTCTGAAACTGAAAAATTGGGTTATTTTCTACAGAAGACAACTACTTTATACAAGCACATGAAATATGTGTGGATCTTGGCATTATATATTGGGGAACATGACAAGTTTCTATAAAATCACAGACACAACCAAGAAATAGTGTGTAGCAAATATTTTTCTCTCTTTTCAATCCTTCAACTGGAAAGACTGGGAGTTAGTATCTTTTATGGAATGTTCACATATAAATGTTCTTTTCTGTCCTTTCCTCCCTAAGTCCTTGTAGCACTTATTATCTCATGTTTGCCTTATCGCCTTCCTGCCACCCTGTCACTGCTTCAAAAATTGTTAAGCTAAGGCTGAGAAAATCATTCTCTCTGTGTAATCCCAAAGTGGACGTCTTAAACTGCCAAACACAAACTAATTTATAACCTTTTTATGAACTATCCCTCCTTTTGTTTCCATTATTTTCCTTCAGTTTTCATCTTGATAATAATAAGTGTTTAGGCTGAGTGATTAGACTGATTAGAATGTTCAGTTTGTCTTTGGACATCCCATCAGGACTACCTGACATCCCAGGTCAGCCTGCTTGTTTCAGGTACAGTCTAAATCCCAATTAATGTCCTCTTTTCCCCCACCCATTCTGCAGCTTCGAGGTCATAATAGAAACAGGTTTCAGGATGTCCTGGTTTCCTGAAGGATAGAATTAAGTATTTTCCTCATTCCAGAAGTGTAGGATAGTAAGTAGGTTATAAGATTCATGTTGTCTCAACTTGCAAGGTGTTTTTATTTGTTCAACATATTGGTTCCCTGTGGAACTCTAAATGGAAATGTATTAGAAAGGAAGACCTATTCAGGAACCTAGAAAGTAATGTGGCATTCTCCATATCCAGTATAAGAATTTTTTTTTCATAATATTTAATGTGCAAAGAGAAGACCATCATTTTCCCAGTCCTTTTAGTATCCTGTTACAAGGTGTAATAGGTTTGAATATTGGTTTTTTTCTGGAAAGGGGGGATGTTTGAATTGTTTGCTTGTTAAAGCATTAAAACAGTTTTCTCTAAAATTTTCAGGAGCAGAGAACAGAGTGGGGTTGGCCGATCTCAGCTCTGGAGACTTCGGGCTCGGCAAGACCAGGCGATGTGGGGGGGTGGCATGAGCCCAAGACTGGTTTCAGGACCATCTCAGTTGCTTTTTCAAGCTTTCACTCACCGGCATGCGTGGGGGGTGTCTTTGCAGCTGTGGTGGCTTAGACTGAGACTGGTGGTACTTTTTTTAGGAATGGCGGATATGGAGCTGTTTTTTTTTCTATATACTTAAGTCATGGCCTTTGCAGGGTTTTTCTCCCTCGTCTTTTCAGCGGCTTCATTTTCACTGCTTGGTTCGCGTGATGGAATGGAGCAGGGAGGCCTCTGTGTCGCACTGCAGTGAGCTGGCTAAGTTTAGCGGCCATTAAGGCATGGAGCTGTGGCTCCACGTGGGTCCCGTGTGGCACAGCGGGGTGTCATGGAGCGGCAAGGCGGCGTTTTTTCCTGGCGGGTGACTGGCAGGGCTCTGCCAGGGATGACCGCCGCTTTGCAGCTTTTCTCTGCGCTGCCAGGAGGCGTGTGGTGGCAGCTGCCTTTGCGGGCAGCTCCTACTGCTTGCGGCCAGTTTTTACAGGTGGCAGGGGCCCTGTGGGCAGTGCTGCTGGCCCCGGGAATGGTCCGTGGCCAGCGGCAGTGGTGGCTGGCGTTTTCTGGAGCTTGAGCACATAACGGGTTTGGCGGTGGCCGCTATCATGCTTATGGTGAAATTTTGTGTAGAAGGGCGGAGCCCAACGCCACCAACTTATAAGAAGACAGCTTGGTTAGGAAGAGGACTTCAAGTTTACGTGATATTAAGAGCTTATAAAAGCTAAAACTCTGGAAGTTCTGTCTTTTTTTGGCTGGCTAACGTAGTCTAAATAACAAGTGCCATTTTTCCTGGGATTTTTTGGATCTTTTTGCTACACAGCACTATTAGAGTTTTAACAGTAGCATTAGAGACTACTTAGCTGCAACAGTGTGGTATTTGGTTTTTTGGGGGTTTTAGGGGGAGGGTGCTTTTTAGTGTTTTTGTTTTTCAGAGGTTCTGAGACTGGGAGATACTATCTCCGAGGTGGCTTTTCTTTTTTTTTCTTTTTGTCTTTCAGTCTACTAGTCTGCTTGGAAGAGCAGTTTGTTATTGGTTTTGTTTTTTGGGTTTTTTTTAATTTTATTTTTAATTTTATTGCAGAACATTGTTGAGTCTGTTGTGTGTATTTAGTTAGTGCTTAAGAGAGTCTGTAGGTTTGTGCCTCATAGAAAATAAACTTGTGTTTGCTGTTAAATGTATTCAGTCTTTCATCACTGTTGAGCTTTTTAGCAGTAAAACTAGTTCATTTTCTTGACACCCATTGTGGGGCTGACGAAACACTAATAAAGGCATCAGCAGTTTTAGGGCGCTCCCCTGAGGTACGCAGAATGGTTTTCTCCAGTATGGCCAGCTTTGCTTGGCAAATACCCTTCTGTTTGGCTTTCCCATTTGCAGGCAATTTCATTGGCTTGGGTACCTTTGCCAAGGTCGTTTTAGCCACAACAAAGCTCATCTACTGGATCCATGGCTGGACAAACCAGTCACCTGCAGTTGCCATAGAAAAGGTGTTTGAGTGGCTGAAATTATGCTGTAGATTTAGTACTGACCCCTGGCGATACCTTCTGAACTTCACATTCCTGTGGGGATTAGAGCAGGGCACCACCATCCTACGTGGTTATGGTCTTACTGGTTTCAAAGCAGTTAAAATCCAGTCAGATTTTAAGGACATTCTATTCTTCCTCATATTCCTGTTGTGGATGGTGTCCACAGGCTATTCCATTTTTAAGGATGGGAGGTTTCTGGGGGACGGTGACCAAGGTCTGTGAGGCTAGGGGTGCTGGCCAGAAATCCATCCTAGAGGCAGCTGGTAGGTCAACTCCAGCAGCTGTGGCCCCAGTCAAAAGATGGAAGTTTAAGACCAAGTCACCACAGCCAGTGGACGACAACGGGAGACCAACCACATCTTGATCGGCCTAGGAACTCGAGCCTATTGTCATAACAGAGTCGATGCCCTTTGAAGCCCTGTGTAAGCTGAAGAAAGACATTGGGCAACAGATTGGTGAGTCATTGCCCTGCTGGCTGTTCTGTGTCTGGGACTTTGTGGGCGATAGCACCATCCTTGATAGTAAGGAAGTATGGGGCATGGGAGGTCTAGCCTTGGATTCAGGCATTGACCAGGACCTTGTGAGGGTCCAGAGGCCTCTCAGCCTTCAGAGATGGCTCCTGATGGCCATCCATGACAGGCATGCTGGCAAACTCAGCCTCTATGGGCGGCAAAAATCATGATCCTCTACAAAAGAGAGCATCTGAAGGCTGAGGAAGTTGGCTGTCGTTAAGATGGTCTTCACCAATAATAGACCAGACTTTGGGGACCCAGACCACGTCTGGTGCACCTCTGACATGTTTCAACAGCTGTCACGCCTGGCATCCGAGAGCTACCTCCCATTCCTGGACATCCTTCAGCTTGGCAACACCGAGGACACAGTGGGCAACATGATTAAGAAGTTCAGGATGTATGAGGACACCATCTGTCCTATATCCCAATGCCAAGTTGCCTCTGTTAACCTGCTGGCAAATGAACTTAATAAAATCAAAGAAGACATTACCAGCAAAGTAATGAGCACGATCCAGCCTCAACAGGACACCATCCCCATTGCACCGATCCAAGCCAGATGTCCCATAGTCCTAACCCAATGTCCTCCAGCCACGCAATCCAGTTTCATCTCGAGGAAAGACCTGTGGTACTTCCTCCATAACCATGGAGAAGACATGAGGCGGTGAGACAGGAAGCCCACCAGTGACCTGCTTGACCAAGCCCATGAGATCAAAGAAAAGAAAGAAGCAAAGAAACAGACTGTAAAATAAATGCCGCTCCAGTAGTTTGTGGCAGGAGGGCTAGTCAGAGCCACTGGAATGCGCTTCCCAAACATATGCCTCAGTTGCCCGTAGTGAGCAGGATGATTCTTAGAGGAGCCCAGCCTCTAGCCAAGTAGAGGCATGGGACAACCATGTCTTCTGGACTGTTTAGGTTAGGTGGCCTGGCATGCCAGAACCCCAAGAGTACAAAGCACTAATTGACACAGGGGCCCAATGCATGCTTCTGCCATCAAGATATGTGAGTTGAGGTGGTTTCAATTGCTAGAGTGACTGGAGGCTCCCAGAAATTGACTGTAGTAGAGGCAGAGGTGAGCCTGATTGGCGAGGAGTGGCAGAGGCACCCCATCATAACTGGCCCAGATGCCCCATGCATCCTGGGAATTTACTATTTAAGAAATGAGTACTTCAAAGAATCAAAAAGTTACAGATGAGTGTTTGCCATTGCAGCCATAGAGGCAGATGAAGTCCTGCAGTTGAGCGCTTTGCTTGCCCTCTCTGGCAACCCCTCCATTGTAGGAAAGCTACAAGTAGAAAAGTAACAAGTGCCTATTGTCACAAAGTCTGTGCACCACAGGCAATACCAGACCAATAGAAATGCTGTGATCCCCATACACAAGATGATTCGAGAGCTGGAAAGCCAAAGAGTGTTGAGCAAAACACATTCACCTTTCAACAGCCTCATCTGACCTGTGCATAAGCCTAATGGGAAATGGAGACTGACTGTAGACTGTGGATTGAACGAGGTGACTCCAGCTCTGAATGCTGCTGTGCCTGACATGCTTGATCTACAGTATGAGCTGGAGTACAAAGCAGCAAAATGGTATGCCACTATCAACATCGCCAATGCCTTTTTCTCCATCCCATTAGCAGCAGAATGCAGACCACTGTTCGTGTTCACCTGGAGAGGTGTCCAGTATGCCTGGAACCGCCTGCCGCAGGGGTGGAAGCATAGTCCGACCCTCTGCCATGGACTGATCCAGGTGACAATCAAGAAAAGTAGTGCTCCCAAACACCTGCAATACATTGATGACATCATTGTATGGGGGACACAGTTGAAGAAACCTTCGAGAAAAGCCAGAAGATCATTAAGATTCTCTTAGATGCTGGTTTTGCCATCAAGAGGAGCAAAGTCAAAAGACCTGCCCAAAGAGATCCAGTTCCTTGATGTGAAGGGGCAGGATTGATGCCGTCAGATCCCAACTGAGGTAATCAACAAGATCACTGCCATATCTCCACCAAAGGGCAAGAAAGAGACCCAGTCATTTCTTGAAGTCATTGGTTTCTGGAAAATGCACATCCCCGGTACAGCCAAACTGTAAGTCCTCTCTACCTAGTGACACTCAAGAAAACCAAATTCCAGTTGAGCCCTGAACAACAGCAAGCCTTTGAGCAAATCAAGCATGATATTGTTCATGCGGTAGCACTTAGACCAGTCAGGATGGAGCCAGACGTCAAAAATGTATTATATTCTGCAGCTGGCAACAGAAGCATCTCCTGCAGCCTCTGGCAGAAAGTGCCTGGTGAGACACAAAGCTGACTACTTGAGTTCTGGAGTAAAGGCTTCCGAGGAGCTGAAGCTAATTACACCCCGACCAAGAAAAAAAATCCTCGCAGCGTATGAAAAAATCCAAGTGGCCTCAGAAGCAATAGGCACAGAGATGCAGCTCCTCCTGGCACCTCGACTACCAGTGCTGGGGTGGATCTTTAAAGGAAAGACCCCATGTTACCAATGCCACCTGGAACAAGTGGATCGCCTTGATCACGCAGCATGCCCGTATTAGAAGTCTGAACCACCCTAGAATCCTTGCGATCATAACAAACTGGCCTGAGGGTGAGAGCTTTAACCTCATCGATAACAATGAAGAGGTGACCTGTGCCAAAGAAGCCCCACCATATAACCAGCTACCAGACAATGAAAAGCAACATGTCCTTTTCACTGATAGTTCCTGTCACCTCATTGAGACAAACTGGAGGTGAAAAGCAGCCATCTAAAGTCAAACCCACCAAGTTGCAGAAACCACCGATGGAGAAGGTGGGTCGAGTCAGTCTGAGGAACTGAAAGCTGTGCAACTGGCTCTAGACATAGCAGAGAAAGAGCAATAGCCAAAGCTCTTCCTCTACACCAACTCCTGGATGGTTGCTAATGCATTGTGGTGATGGTTAGACTGCTGGAAGAAGACCAATTGGCAATGTAAGGGCAAATCCATCTGGGCAGCTGACATTTAGAAAGGCATTGCAGCAAAAACTGAAAAACTGAATGTCAGAGTTCAGCACATGGATGCTCATATTCCTAAAAGCCAAGGCAATGAAGACAACAATAGCAACAATCAAGCCAACAAAGCAGCTCAGATAAAAGTATCACAGGTAAATCTAGACTGGCAGCACAAAGAAGAATTATTCCTAGCTAGATGGGCCCACCATGCGTCAGGTCACCAGAGCAAAGATGCCACTTATAGATGAGGATGTGATCCAAAGGTGGATCTCATCTTAGATGTTTTCTCACATGTGATCCATGGTTGTGAGACACGTGCCAAAATTAAACAGGCCAAGAAGGCAAAGCCTCTTTAGTATAGTAAAAAAATAGTCTAAGTATAAAAAAGCCTAGCAAGTAGATTGTATTACCTTAACACAAACCCACCAAAGTAAGTGTTATGTGCTTACTGTGGTAGAAGCTACCACCAGTGGACTAGAGACATACCCTGTCCCACATGCCACAGCTCGGAGTACTATCCAAGGCCTAGAGAGACAAGTAGTGTAGCGACATAAGACACCTGACAGAATTAAGTCTGACAACAAGACTCATTTCAAGAACAACCTGGTTACCAGCTGGGCAAGAGAGCATAGTATTGAATAAGTTTTACATATCCCATGCCACGCCCCAGTCACCGGAAAAGAAACATAATAAGCTTCTCAAAGAGACCTTGAAGGCTTTGAGTAAAAAGCCTTTAGGAATTGGGACCAGCATCTAGCCAAAGCTACATGGCTAGCAAACACCAAAAGTTTTGTAAACAGAGCTGGCCGAGCCCAAGCCGAGTCCCTCCACACCACAGACAGTAATCAAGTCCCTGTGACTCGTATTTAAAGCATGCTAAGAAAATCAGTTTGAGCAAACCCTGCCCCAAACAAAAATAAACCCATGCATGAAATTATCTTTACCCAAAGACCTGAATGCACTTAGTGAGTAATGTTAGAAAATAAAAAGACCCGTTGTGTACCTCAAAGTGACATCACTCTCGCATAGGCCATCAGAGTAGAGCAGCACCCTCTATTATTCAAATCAGCCTGTTTGTATATAGTTTTATGTTAGAATATAATTCTATGTTAAATTTATAGTTCTAAAGTTTAATTCATAGTTTTATATTAAAGTTTATAGTTCAAAGTTTAGTGAACAATTGTAAGTTAAACAAAGGGAAAAAAAAGGTTTTTAAAGAGTAGAATATGTAATAGGTTTGAATATTGTTTTTTCTCCAAAGAGGGGGGATGTTTGAGTTGTTTGCCTGTTAAAACATTAAAACCATTTTCTTTTGCGTTTTCCCTAAAATTCCCAGGAATGGAGAACAGAGTGGGATCGGCCGATCCCATCTCCAGAGACCTCGGGTTCGGTGAGACCGCGGGATGCGGCAGGGTGGCGTGAGGTCAAGACTGGATGCAGGACCGTCACAGCTGCTCTCTTAGGCTCCTGCTCACCAGTGCATGCAGGGAGTGTCTTTCCCACAGCTGTGGCAGCTTAGACCGAAAACAGTGGTACCGCCCCCAGGAGCAGCGGGCACGGAGCTGTTCCCTTTCTCCACATACCTAAAGTCCTGGAGTTTGCGGGGTTTCTCTCGCTCCTCTTCTCGGCAGCTCTGCTCCTGCTGCTCGGTCTGCGTGGCGGAGTGGAGTAGGGCGGCCTCCGTTCTTGCGCTGCCCAACGGTGGTGGCGGGCAGCACCAAATCTCGGTGGCTGCACCCTCAGTGCCGATGTCTGCCCCGGGCTGCAGTGAGCTGGGCCAAGCTTAGTGGTTGCTCAGGTGTGGAGCCCTGGCCCTTCGCGAGCCCCGTGCAGCACAGCAGGGCGGCACTAGCAGCGAGGCGATGTGGAGCGGTGCAAGGTGGCGGTTTCTTCCAGTGGGCAGCTGGCAGGGCCCTGCTGGGGCCGACCACAGCCTCACGGTCCCTCCCTGCGCTGCCAGGAGATGTATGTCAGCAGCTGGCCCTACAGGCAGCCCCCACCACCCGCAGCTGGTCCCTACGGGTGGCAGGGGCCCTGCAGGCAGTGCTGCTGGCCCTGGAAAGGCCTCAGGGCTAGCAGCAGTGTTGGCCGGCGGGCCCCAGAGCCCAAGCACATGGCAAGTTTGGTGGGAACCATCGTCTTTCCTATGGTGAAATCCCAGGCAGAAGGGCAGTGCCCAACGCCGCCGACCAATAAGAAGACAGCCTGGCCCGGAAGAGGACTCTGAGTTCATGCAATATCAAGAGCCCATAAAAGCCAAAACCCTGGAAGTCTTATCCCCTTTTTGGCTGGCTCACATAGTTCAAATAACATCAAGTGCCATTCCTCCTGGTCCATTCTGGCTCCCTTTGCCATGCAGCACCATCAGAGCTCTAACAGTAGCACCAGGGACCACCCAGCTGCAACAGTGTGGTATCTGTTCCCCTTGGGTTCCTGGGGGGAAGGTGCTTCTCACTGTTTTTATAATTCAGAACCTCTGACACTGGGAGACACCATCTTCAAGGCAGCTTTTCCCTTCCTTCCCTCTGCTCCTCAGCGCACCAGTCTGCTTGGAAGAGCAGTTTGTTTTCTTTTTATTTTTAATTTTATTGCAGAACATTGTTGAGTCTGTTGTGTGTATTTAGCTAGTGCTTAAGAGAGTTCGTAGTTTTTGTGCCCCATAGAAAATAAACCTGTATTTTCTATTGAATCTATTCAGTCTTTCATCACTGTTGAGCCCTTTAGTAGTAAAACCACCGTAAAAGGGATGAATAGCAGATATATGTGCAGAGTCCCTGATACTGGTGCAAGAATTCTCACATATGCCCACATATTTTTCTCATCTTTTCCATGTATATCTTATCTGAATTACAAAGGGACTTTGCTTTCTCTGTCCCTCAATTTATTCTGAACAAATATTTGTCTATCCTGCCATAAAATCCTCCAGTAACTGAGATTCTGAACCTGCCTAATGTTTTCTGATGCTTTACTAAATATTCTTAAATAATTTCCCTCTAATTCTAAATAGAATAAAAAAATGAAACAAAGCACCCACACAGACTCCATGATTCCAAGTATTTTTCACTTATCTCTGGCAAGGTTCTTCGAACTTATGTTTAGATATCCATACTAAAAATATTTAAAGTTGCACTGACTCTTGCTGGCTCCTTCTAGAGTCAATGGAGAAAATGAGACATTTCTAGACTTCCATTCATCTGACGTATTTTAGCTAATCAGTAAGATTAATCATGAACTGGAAGTTTCTACTTCACTCAGCTAGAGAGGCACCTCAGGTAAATGAAGACATAGAGCTAGAGTTTTACATTTACTCTGACAAGTTCTTTCTAGAGGAGAACACAAAAACAATGTTACTACTTAAGACTTAGGTATTTCTGAATTAAAGCAAATCGTGCTTTTGGTGTCCAGAATCAGCCAATAACATTACAATATCTGCCCAGACATCCAAGATTAATCTGCTATCTCATAGTCAGTTCAAGTATGAAAAAAAGCCCAAAAGTAGAGAGGAGATAAAAATAAATGAGCATAAATTAAAGATGTCTAAGAGTTTTTACACATTTATCAAGACAATAGCCATTTTGAGACCAGAGAGTTGATGATGCATGAAAATGTGAAAAGGTGAATGAAGATACTCATGAGTCATATAATAAATGAAATAATTAAGTCCTTTTAAAGAATCTAGAATTCAATTCAGAACTGAACTGAACCAAATTAATGGACTCATAGCTGTTACAATTAATGTGGAGGAAACTTTCCAAACATTAATTGTTTCAGAGAAACAGAAGTGATGTGAGTGCCTCTGAAGTGAATGTTTACACCCTTTGATTTACCCTTGGCCTCTACTCATCTCACTGTGCAGCAGCAGTGCAGAGTTCAAGCCAGCAAAAAGTAATGTGAAAACTTCAATCGAGACATCCCTTGGGGAAGATTCAAGACAATGAATGAATGAAATAAGAAAAAGAAAAGACTTGATTGTAAGTTTCTATTCCACGCCAAGATAAATTTGCTCATATTTTTGCAAGAACACAAAGCAAATCTAGAAAAAGTCACAATTGTCAGTCATGAAGGTAAGCATCCAATATTTTGCCTTTTTTATGTAAGAATTCAGGGAATTTACCCCTTTTTTCTTCTAGTTTTTCAAATTCCTGTTTTTCACAGAAGCCTGCCTTATTCAATACAAAAGAGATAAGTTGCACAAAAAATTAATTCATTTCAACGTTGGTTTTTGGTTGTTTTTTTTTTTTTGTGCCTTGAACAAGAGATTCCATTATATGAGTTCCAGAGGTTGCTTCCAGCCAACATTTCCATTACTACTTTCAGTACAAAACTTGTGGCAAGATTTGAGAAGTGGAAAACCCTTGCAAACATCTTCAGAAAAGTTTTGAAGAACAAGCTTTTTCATAGAATAAATCTAAAAATGAAAAGTACTAATCAAGACAGAAAGATAGACGGGTGCTAGCAAAATGTTGCACATATACATCTGACCTAGGCTAACTACAACTACTTTTTTCTTTCTGTAGGTACTGGATTTGAGTCAATGAGGTCTGAAGAGCACTGGGTCAGGTTAGTTTTTATTTCCTATATCTAAAATAAAAATATTTAATCACAAGAGGACAAAAGGTAAATAGTATATACACTTTATCAGAATTTGCTTCGTATTATTTCTTGTTGAGTTACTGGAAGTGGACACTTTTTAAAGTGAAAGCCTGGCATATTTTTGCAGCTGTCTATGCAGAGGCACTGAGGCATGCTTGAGGCTGACTAATGGGAGTTCTGAAGAATAAAAAAAAACAGAGAAGTGCATATTTGACTAATAAAAATAAACAACTCAGTAACTTCTGAACTGTGAATCAACAAATGAACACTACTTAGCTGTAAAAGATTGAGTACTAAATGAAAATATATTTGCTGAATTTTTGATTGCCCAGAAGAAATTTGCATTGCAGATAAGTAACGCTTTGAAAGGGTCATGTCAATTTTTTATGTTTCAACACTGCTGAAGCTTAATTTATGTACTGTCATTGAAGAGAGGGAAGTATAATGGATTTTTAATTATTCCAAGTTTCAAAGACCAAATGGGAGGTAGTTCAGCTTCCAGACAAAGCAGGAAGAGAATTAGAAGTTAGAAAGAGCAAATTACACAGTCACACTCCATTAAAGTTTTCTTGGGAATGTGGCATTCCTATTTTTTAAAGTGTTTACATTAATTTCTTGATTCACTCTCAGGGTACAATGCTTTATCACATTTTTAAAATGGTAAACAATGTTGCATGCACTATATTAACTCTGGTTTATTTATATTCCTGCATACCTCTTTGCTTTTGAATAAATATGTTGATGTACTACATAAAGGCAACAAAGCTATGCTATTAGACTTAATATTTCAGTTGGGTTTTTTTCCAGTTCCTTGACTAAAGGCAGTTGAACGTTTTTCACATACTTTGAAAATGTTCTTCATTCTCATATCATGTAATAAAGTACTTCGTTAATAGGATTTTCAAGCTCAAGTTCTTTCAGTAACTCGGGATGAGAATTTAAAGGGCCAGACACACTGTCTGGTTTTGGCAAATTAGTGCACTGGTGTTGTTTTGAATCTTAGACAATTTTTTTCAGTGGTAGTTGATTGATCACAAGGCAGATAACAGTACTTTTCTATATTCCTTTTTATTTCTTCTTGTAAACTAAAAATCCAGCACCAAAAAAGTCACCAAAAGTCTTGATAAGTCTTAATTTAAGCTACCACAACACAAAGAACATTCTTCCTCCCTATATCTCTCAGGACTTTATTCAGTATTCTCACTTCTCCTCACATACTCACCTTTCCAAATGTTCCATGTCTCTTTTTCTCTTTTCATCATGGTTGCCTCTGAAAGTACATTTGACATGGGCTTGCATTAAGATAGGTAAAATTATATATGTTCTTTTTTTACTTTCTGAATGGAAACTAAATATATGAAATTTTGATGATTAGACAGAGTTCAGTTGTACTCCTTGAATAGTTTGAGTTTTAGAACAAATCTGGAGTTCTTATAAAAAAATATTTTCTTGGAAAATTTAAAGCTGTTATGCTTTTGGTTCTGAAATACTGCAGCAAATCCTGTGTGTGTTTCATAATTTGCAGTTCCATCTGGAACTCATAAGGCAAATTTGCATACATGAAAATAAAATGTTATTTGAATATTTCAGACCTTCATTAAAGGTTTGGTCTAATTGTTGGTCTAATCACAGATGAAACTCTAGTGGTGTTGGGGGACACATATTTGGACTAGTTTATATCTAGTTTTCATCATCAGGATGACTGCCTTCTCTTGGGAAAAGGCAATAATTAATTACTCTGCTGCTTTATCTCAAGATTATTGGAAAGTAAAACGCAAAGTAAATGGATTGCACTCAAATACTTGTGATGCCTTTTAATAGACTTTGAAGGGGTACAAGAAATGAAAGGTAAGAATTCAAAGTCAGGAAGTTTGCATTCACCTACTGTCAATAATTTATATGATTTAGTGCAGAAACTTCCCCAGCAGAAATAAAACTGGTTATGGAGTTCCAAAATGAGTCTTTATATGGCAGTGGCAGCTATGCTTCAACCATAAAGAAAATGAAATGTATTTTTATTACCATGTTAAAATTTTTGAAAGAAATCAGTTTCACTGGTTTTTAGAACATTACTTCATTGTGTTTCACAGCAGTAAAATTCGCAATGGGACCTTTTGAAGACTCCTGGTGTCTGGAGACCTTGAGTACAATTTAGAGGACTTGCAGCTGGGCTGTCTGTCATTCCGCAGAAGGAAATCCATTACTTCCATTATTTTGAGTTATTAGTGTTTGGTTCTTTTATTTTTCTAATAGATACACAGCGTGTAACACAGTGGATTTTTTTTTCCCAAATTAGATTTAACAGTAAATGATAGCAGTTTTACCAGAAATGTTTCTATACCACAGAGACTATGGCCACATCTGCTATCAATAACACAAAGTAATATCTGGGACACTCCAGGGTCTACTAAAAGAGGAAACAACATCTACAGTATTGGGTTCTTAAACCAGGAAAGTATGAAATGGCAACATCATAAAAATCTACCTCTATGAGTAATGTCAGACATGGATACAAGTCTCAGGCCCAGCCTTAAATATAATTTATTGCTTTTGCTACTGCCACTCCCTGGTGACTGCTTCAGCTCTTACCAGAAAGTTGTGTTTGCTTCTGTTAGCAGAGTGTGAGAGCAACATCTAAAAAGGGAAATCAGGCATGTCCCATCCTTCCTGTGGAAGTTTGCCAGAAGGTATTTCAACTTGAAAAGAGGTATTCCCTGTTCTGAGGCAAAAGTGTGGGAAGACATTTCTCTGTTTAGGAAATAGTGCTAGAGATTGGGCCTGGTGAACTTCTTTGGGGATAAGGAAAAGAAAAATAATTAGTTTCTTCTAAGGTTCAGGATGATATCAGATAAGTGTAGTGCAGAGAAATTAAGGAGAACAAACAAGTCAAAATTACCTTTTAACTGAAAGAAATATTTTTATCAAGAAATACAAAGAATTGGAAGCTAAATATATTTATCTTCTGAACATTTTTGTAATTTTCTGCAATATCACAAGTGAAAAAGATAACAATAATAAAAAACAAAACAAAGGAAAAAAAATCCCATATGCAAAAAGCAAACAAACAAGCCTCCCAGAGGAGCATGAAAACTCATCAACCTCTATAGGCAGTTTTGAAAAAAAACCAAATTGCTTCAGGAAAAACACATTATGATGTTATTTTTAACACTCCTAAATTGAAGTATCTTCTGGAATCGTATTGTAGCCATATTTTAATCTTTCATAGTGTCATAGAACCATGGGATATTCTGAGTTGGAAGGGACCCACGTGGATCATCAAGTCCAACTTCTAGCTCTGGATAGGACAACCCCAAGAATCACAACATGTGCCTCTGAGAGCATTTTTCATATTCTTCTTAATTCTGGCAGACTTGGTGCCATGACCATTTTCCTGGGGAGCCTCTGAGTGAAGAACCTTTCTGTAATATGCAATGCAAATCTCACCTGATGTAGCTTCATGCAGTTCCCTTGGTTCCTATTGCTGGTCATATGGTTTCCTCTCTAGACCCTTCATCATCTTCATCACCCTCCTATGGAGACTTCCTTTCTTATATTGTGGTGCCCAAAACTTTGAGTACTCTGGGTGAAGGCACACCAGTGCAAAACAGAGTGGAACAGTCACCTCCCTTGACCGGCTGGTGATGCCTTGCCTGATGCCCCTGAGGACATAGTTGGCCCTCCTGGCTGCCAGGGCACTGCTGACTCATAATAAATTTGCCGTTGCGCAGGACTCTCAGGTCCTTTTCCATGGCACTGCTTACCAGCATCTTATTCCTCAATCTCTACATACATCCATGGTTGCCTCATTCCAGGTACAGGATCTGGCAGTTGCTCTTAAACTTCGTATGGTTGGTGGTTGCCCAGACTTGTCAGTTGAAATTCTACTGTTACTAAATGCATCATGTATTTACCTTGCACTTGCAATATAGACTAAAGAAATAAGGATTATAACAATGCATTCAATGTAGACTATTAAAACAGCAGCACTTCACACCAGTTTTCAGCTAACAAACTCAGGCGAAAATTGTTTCCTTATGCAACTACTTGTTGCTACAGCAATAAAGATGGGAAAGACCTGTAAATTACATTGCTGTCATCCACAAGTTTTAAAATAAAAGCACTGTTGAAACATGAACAAGTTCTCTCAAGTCTCGACTTGAAAACCCTGAGCCTCTTTGATGTAAAAAATGAAAAATACAGTCATTTAGAAATGATCCCACAGAAGTGTACGGACAGATACCATAGGTGCTGAATACTGTCCCCAGTAAAAAGTTTTAGCTGGCTTGTAAACATGGGGTTCTCCTATGCATAAAGGAGTAGTTAGTGAGAATGAGATGTGTAATCAAGATTAAGCAGGTTTTCCAGAGATACGTAAGTGTGATGGACATATATTTTCACCTGATCCCAGTTTGCTTTCCTAATCTGGGGTTTCCCAGGGGCTACATTACCCCATGGGTATTTTTTTTCAGTACTAAGATTTTCCTTCTTCTTTGTAAATTATGATCCACTTTTGATATGGGTCTTCCACATCCTTTTTATATATTTGATTTACTGAGTGATGTGTACTGAAGACTCCTGCCAATTATAACCAGTAATCATCCAGTTTGAACCTAAGAATCTCTGCAGTGGAAACCAGTACAGTTCCATTGACAGGTGTAGTTGTGACAAATCACTGCCATCTCCACTGGTTTTTGGTGTTACATCACTGAAATGAGAAGTGAAATTCTCTTTTTTCAGCAGATTAGTAAGATTTTTTTTTTCTTCCGTAACTAGTTTCAAGCTAGTTATGGTATTTTAACTAAAACCTGAGTGTTTTCTTATTGACCACAAGAAAATTGACACAAGTTAAAGAAGGAGAACATAAATCAAATTGCAGAACACAGAATCACAGAATATGCTGAGTTGGAAGGGACTAACAAGGGTCATAGAGTCCAGCTCCTAGCCCTGCACAGGACCATCTCCAAGAGTCACACCATGTGCCTGGGAGGATCATCCAAATCCTTTTTGAACTCTGGTAGGCTTGACGCTGTGACCATTTCTCTGGGGAGCCTGTTCCAGTGCCCACTCACTCTCTGGGGGAAAGAATCTTTTTCTAATATCCAACCTTAACCTGCTCTGACACAACTTTTGGCTGTTCCTGTCACTGGTCATCCCAGAGAAGAGAGCAGTGCCTGCCTCTCCTCTTCCCCTCATAAGGAATTTGTAGACCGTGCTGAAGTTTCCCCTCAGTTAAAACCCTTGTGCCTGTTAAATCCACAGATTTGTTATTAGCTATAGCAGGGATAAGATTTCCCGATTTTAAACAAAGGAAAAAGAAAAACCTTATGGAAAGAAGTCAAGGTGAAAAATATGTCTTACAACATATGGTTGACAAAGTTTTTGTCTTTCTGCCTGCATCCAGAGAAAAATCACACAACTGAATGTGTTCAGCCTGGATTTTAGCAACATTTACAACAAGACCTGAAAGAGCATTTGTGAAAAAAAACAAGATGATTTTCTGGCCAAGGTCCATATCCCTTCATGGATTTCTTTGCTGTTCTGACCAGGTCATAGAAACAGATACCAGGATCAAAAACCCATTGTATAAAAGCTGTTTAGTGTGTTACAATTACAATTCAAAGTATGATACTATTACAAGGCCTCAGTAGATCATATTTAATCAATAATACATTATGGTATGAACAGAAAAAAAAGTTTTAAAAATGTCCTTGCTGAAAACCTAGAAGATCTGGCAATATACAAAAATATTTATAACCAAAAATATGGACAGAATTCCTATCAACTTGTAATCAAAACGTCATGAACAGAAATCCGCAGAAAATTGACTAACACCTGAAAGGTGGGATTACATTGACTAAAGGGCCTCAGGGACCTCTTTCTTCCTTCTCTACAGCACGAGGGTGAATCTACTTGGTAACATATCTGCAAGATGGAAAACTCTTTCATTTTGCATCATTGCATGTGTGAAACTGTTACAGAAGGAGAGATAATGCAAGAAGATGACGCTCCTTGCCGCTCAGAAGGCAGAATGCTGGTGTAAACCTACCATCTCTGCCACTGCTGTCCATATAGAAGGCTGATCCAACACCAGTTCAGGGACAACAACCCTTCTGTCAGTAAGATTTGTTTTTGTTTCCACTAAGAAAAATTTTATAGTCTGAAGACAGAAAAAAGAGACATAGAGCAGATTTCCAAGTGTTCTGACTCTTCTGCCTGTTCAATGGTACTTTCAGGGGACTGGAAGTGATGTTTTATTTCCTTCATTGGGATTGGAGAGTGACACTAATTTAGGGATCACAGGGAGGCATCAAAAACTTGGTTTTACTGAAGGAACTCCATGAAAAACACATGACTTAGTGTTGTCCAGTTGAATTTGCAATCCCTTAGAACGGATTTATCAATTTGGTGGCGTCAGGGATCAGGACCCTCTGAAACCACAACTGCCAACAAAACATACTGGCCTTGTGTGCATGGTGCTTATCCAGAGGATCCAGAAAAGAAAGACAGTCTATATACAATATGTACAGGGGCCCAAATGGAGAAGCTAATGGAGTCTCATGGAGTCTCCTTTTTATTGCAAATTCATCTGGTTTTATAGTACAAAGATCGTTTAGGTTAACACAGCCAATAGACAAAAGGAAGATGGTCATGTGTCACTGCCCCAGAGCCACAGGACAGTCACAAGATGATGTTACATACTTAAGAAATTATACCATAGTCTGACACACTGCAATACAGCCTAACATTCTGCTACAACTTAGTACAATGAAAATTTAAAATTTTGTGTCAATCAAATATATCTAATGTAGAAGGTCTCTAAGAAAGTTTCTTAAAATTAGGAAGCAAGATATTTCCCTTGTTTTAACATAATCTGACAATAAAATTTTGCATTAGACTGAAAATTAGAAGATCTGAATCTAAGTTATTAACAGAAATCTGGTTCTTGATAGTCAGCTCATTAGATGTTAAATAGATATTATCAAGCAAAGGCTTAGAAAAGTGCCTCTGTTAGCTAACTATTATTTTGTTTAAAAGTTTCCTTTTTCAAAACAAGGTCAATGCAGGAAGGTATGTGGAAATTAATAAAAAGAATGAGCTGCCATTTGACATTATTTGCTGTAAAATTAAAAATATACATTTATGTCAAGGTTATAACAGCACAATGTAACACATTGTTTAAGCATCTTTGTTCATTTTATGATAAACTCGACAGCGTAAGTGTCCACTCCCAAGTCCTAGATCATAAACTGCAGTCATGATTAATATTTGTGTATTTTCTAATGTGGAATGGATAGAACTAGTAGGGTAGCACATAGCCTAACAAACTATGTTAGGCAGTGGTTATTTATGTTGTTAACATTGTATAAGTTAAAATTTTAAATTTCTCATCAGCCCAATGCGTTCTCATATTTTGAATAATACAAAGAGCTAACATTTTACTTTACCATAGGTTCTTTAAAATTGTGTATGAACATATACATGCACATATATAATTCCTTCTAACTGCATTTAATTCTTCATTTTACAAAATCATAGAATTATTAAAGTTGGAAGGGACCCTAAAGAGGTCACACCTACGCTGGAGACATCTTAACATGAGTTGGTCCCACTCTGAATATGACAGATAAGATTTCACATCTTCATAGTGTGCTACTTCAGTGAGTCAATAGACCTTAATTTTATTCAGTTGAGACCTAATCAGTGACCTCTGTGGCCTCCAGAGATTTATTCACTCCACTGTAAAGCTGAATATACATAATTGCATCCTTGTCTGACTAGTTAATCTGCTGTAATTGGAGACCTAGACTTTACAGATATGTAAAGGTCTGTTTTCTAAATGAACTTATCACTACTAATGTAGGTATCCAAAAAAGATAGAACTTCCAAAAAGGGAGAAGCAAAATGCAGAGAAGATCAGGGTTATTTTTCCCCTTTTTGACAGTAGCCAAGCATCATTTCACACTATTTGTCATATTGAGAGTGACAATCGGAAAAAAAAAAAAAAAAGAAAATACGCATTGCTTTATTTTAGTTGTAGTATATATCAACTTATTAAAGTAGATCAACAACAGCATTTCCACTTCAGACTGATGAATATAAGGAAGAGAATAAGAGCAACTCTAGAACCTGATTGAGAAAAGTAGTTTCAATGGAGAGAGAATAAGATGAAGTTTTGGTGTAAGGCTATATAAAATAATTATTATGTAAAATGCTTTTAAAGCATTTTTTTCTTGGAGAGTTTTGAACAGTGAACTTTCTTTTATGTTGTGACAATACAACATTTAGGAGAAAGTTTCATATCTCACACAAGACTCAACTGATCTTGTCAACCAAAGCCATGTGAGGCCAGGAGTATAAAGGTTTGTCTCACAAATAGCAAACAATTAGCTTTTGTAATTGCTGCTTTTTGCTTAAAACAAAGGATAATGTTAGATTATAACATTGCACTTTTAAACAAATCCAAAAATTAACCAGCTTAAAAGGAAAACAAATATAATGGATGTATCAAGTACATGGTTACCTTGCAGGAAGCATTTTTTTAAATTTTAGTATTTCACTCCCTAAATACCTTTGTTCTGAGAAAATCTATAACTTAAAATATAAAGAAATTAATAATAAAAAGGATATTATGAAAAAGAAACAATATCAAAAAACATTAATAACATATTTAGGAAACAAGGTATTTAGTACTGGAACACAATCACATATTGTACATATTTTATGTGGAACTAAATATATATAGATATGTTCGTTTATGCGTGTGCATGCTTGTTCTTTGTTAGATGAACACGAATTTCATCCTTTTAAACTGTATGAAAGACAGATAATAGTAACAAGAATGGAAATATATACATGCATAACATTAAATGAAACAATAACTAGAACATACCTGGGCACAGTCATAACTCTTTTTTTGCTGAGACCAAAGTTTTCCCAATGGAGAGAAAACATCTGGTACTTAAGAAGCAGGGTTCTTGATGTTGGCATCTCTTCAATCAGAGATCTTCAGGCATCTCTAAGTGACAGAAAATGAGCAAAAGTGACAAACTGACTATCCAGAATCAATATATACTGTGTGCAGTAAAAACTACCACAAATGAAATAGAAGCACCTCAGCTGACAAACAAAAACTAAATTGAAGAAATAACTGCAGGGTTTCATTTGTGTTTTGTCCACTCATACAACATATCCTCCAGGCATCTGTCTCGGACCTGACATTTATTGGTTATTTTGAAGTGGATGCTGGATTCCGTGGTTTCAAAGAATAGTTTGATTCTAAGGAAAGGAGACCTGTAAACATTAACTACACAGGACAGATCTGCAGGTGCTCATCTCTGGTGTGAACAAAGCATCAGAGAAGGAGAGAGAAAAGGATATTTCCTAGTTCTGAAAGTTGTCTCCAATTAAGATTATCAAAGATGGCTTATGAAGAATCATTTGGGAACTGCATGGTTACGTATATAGCAATTAATTGCACAATAAGATTGTTGTACTATTGTACCATTCTGTTCTATGCTATTATAGGATGAATATCAAAATAGTGAAAGAGGGTTTTTTGTCTGACATGGTTATGAAAGGAGAAAAACACCAGTATTGTGAAATGATGTAAGTCCTTCACAGATGTGGGCTATAGATAGTCTAGTAAATTGCTACTCACTCAGATTGTTGACTGCTGATCCAAAGATCCATGAAATAGTTCAGATATATGTTAGTAAACTTCTGAAGTCCCCAAAACAGGGTAACCATAATCAAACTAACTACTGTGAGTGGGCTCTGGTCCACACTAGCTATGAATCACGGCTGGACATGGACAATGTCTTCCAGAAATTAAAATGGATCCAGTTTTCTGGGTTTAGAGAGAAAAATATTCGAGGGACTGTTCACACAGACATACCTGCAGGCAGCTTTCAGGATTTGGGAGCCTGCTCTTTTTGCTTTGTCATAGTCCCCAGATATGCTGTTGATATCTTTTTTTACCTTTGTCGTATCATCCAGCTTGCACACACTCTTTGCACATGCCCTTTCCATGTCTTCAGCTGTTCACCAAGTTTTCGTACTATTCTTGCTGCCTCCCCATCCTCTCTATGTGACTGTAACATTGCCTCTGCTGCTACTCCCTGTCATCACTTGCCACTGATTTTTGGGTTCCATTCTTAGCAGAACTGCACTACCTTGTTGGGACCTTGGATGATCCTGAGTCACTTCTGTGTCTAAACAAGTAGTCATTAGTCCAAAGAAGAGAAATGATACATCTGGATTTGTCTGAAACCAGTTAGGGTTAATCTATTAGCTGAGACTATTTGGGGAAATTCCATGTTGTACCACACTTCAGTCAAGGCTAACAGGGATGCGCCTCACTAAAGACTTCTATCCTGGGAGATTATTAAAAAATTAACATTACAATTCAAAGCAGTCTAAATAAACTGGCTTTCTGAAAAAGATTTAAAAAAATAATGCTTTAACAGTCCTAGGAAAAAAAAAAAAAAAGAACTCCTTTCTGTGTCACAGGTTTTTTTGCCAAGAGGTAGGCTCCTAAGTCAGCTTATCCATAAACAATGAGTTGGTGAGCATGTTATGCAGTAGAGCTATATTTATTATGTGAAATTTCACATGTTGTAGCCCACTGATATTTTCTTCAGATTGTGCTTAAATTCCACCTAAATTAACCTTTGAGTTCCTTATATATTTTTTGTGGAATGTGTTCATATTACTGTGGTACAACAAACAATCCTCTACCATAAAAAAATAATGTTCACAGTCAGCAACACCGGACAACATAAAATATCGGAGTTATTTTCTCGGCCTCAGTTCTTATTTATTTATAGAATTTCCCAGCAGCTTGACTGATCAGGATCTAAGTTTTTTTTTTTGATTTCAATACATTTGCACTGCCTTTAAACTGTTAGATTGCCCTTTTATGTGATGTACTTATGTCCGTAACAACCAAATCTTATGAAAAACTCTATTAGATTGCACCCAGCAAACATAAACTATACTGGGAGTGCTGTTGAAATTCACTGTCATTTTTTCTGTGCCATCTGTAAAAATGAAGGCTTAAAATGGTAATGTGTTCTTCAAATAATGTAAAAAAAGTTACATGCAATTACATGGTTTTTCTTATCCACTAAAACCCATCTATGCAACAGAGAATATCTATCACACCAAAGTTCATATAGTAGGCCAGCTTATGTAGCACACGAACAATATGAAATTCTGCCCACAAGCTGATTGGGAGGGACTAGTTGGATTTGCATGAGTGACCAAAATCTCTTTATTCTAATACTGTAGAATATGTTCTGTGCCTTGTCTGGTCCATTTCTTTTTTGATTTTGAAATATTTTTACAGTTGTGTGCTGGTTTTGTTTAAACTGTACTGTAAACTGGGCCCCTGCTTTCTTTAATGCAGTTTATCCCATTGTATTCCAATATGGATGTATGAAAATAAAGTTAGAAGGGACCATCCAAAGTGGCTTTCTTCAACTCATTGCAGTTACTTCCTACACAGCCATCATAAATCTGTCTACCGAACTTCTCATAGCCCAGACTGGCAGCAAACTGCCTTATTTGTGGTTATGCAAATGTGCATCCTATTGCCTCGGTGGCTGAGGCATGATGACCTGGTTCAGGAACGGCACGGCAACTACTCCAAGCTGCTCGGGCCAAACACTCACAGACACCAATATGGTGGATGGTAGAATGGCGTTTATTAGAGGGTGTCATGGGTTTATATAACCCGGGTGCGGATGCGTCACTTCCTTTTGCTATTATTGGCTTCGGTGTCGCCAGGCAGAACCGGGTCGTGTTGCCAGGCAGTGTTGCTGGGCAAAGAGGAAGGGTGCGAACTTGCTAACGGTTGACAGTTAAAGGCTGTCAGTGGAGGCAAGGGCGTCCTACCTTCCCGTACATCACGAGATCTTCCGAACGCCTGCCCCTAACTACCACAGCATCCTTAGAGAAGCTTGAAGAGCTTTCTTTTGTTAAAACACACTGGTTTGTGGTATCACTTTGTACGTTGCAAACTAAAAATCCAATACCTCTCTTTTCTTTGATATTTGCCCTTTGAACCCATTATGGGACCAGTCTGATTTTCATTTATTGCAGGACTAGAACAAGGATCTTTTTGTGTGAGGTCTGCAACTGGCTGGAATTGAGAGAAGGCAAAGCAAATGGCTAATTTGTATTAAAGCTTTTGGATCTAATTGTCCATTTGGTTCTGCAGGTTAAAATACAAATATTTCTTTCCTCTGTGTTACAAAATGTTCTCTGTTTGCTACGGGACATATAATTGCAATCCCAGAAGCAATACTCTATTATATCAACCATTCACCAATTCATAGCATAGACCATACAGTTATTGGAACTGGATCTCTTTTGGATTGAACTGATGGTCTTGAATGTTGAGGTTTTTTATTTCTCATATGTGGTATGTATGACCATATCTCAACTGTTAAGAAACTCAGACAAAGGGCTGCTAAAGTTAAAGCATCTTCCTCTGTTCCTACTGTAGTAAAGGCTTATACTTTGAATTTTACTTGAAATCAGCATTTCTTTTTGCGTTTGAAAACTGAATAGAAAGCTGTGCTTCTTTTTGTTCTGTCCTGCTGTGACTAGTTACCACGCTAGGCATTTATTCACAATCCCCTATACTTTACTGTGACATCAAATGGAGACCTTCCATCTGAACTACCTGATTACCTAGGAAACTTGTTTTATCTCATAATTTAAGTGCTTTCAAACCCTATGTAAGATCTACAGTTTGTACAGTTTAACTTTTTGAAGAGGCTTGTGACCTTGCATAGAGATTCAATGGTATGTAGTGTTGTACTGGAATTGCCGACAACTTTTAAATGCCTTAAATTCTAAGGATAAAAAAAATATTTTAGTAATGCTATAATGATTTATATATTTAAATACCCTGCACCTAGGTTGATTTTCTTTTTCCAGATAACCAAATATTTTTTTGTTTAAAATAAGTGTTGTTCTCATCAACTCGTTTCAGCAAAACAAATGTACCCGAGAACTGTAAAAAGCAATGGTGAGCCAATAATACGGAATTTGTTGTTATTTTTAGAGCAACAAATTGCAATCTTCAATGCTAGAACAATATAATATCTAAATACCAGAAGAGTATTTTTCTTATTAAAAACCTCACAGAACTGAGAGACTTAAGGTGAAATATCAAATAGTAATCTGTATGTTTTTCTTACATCTATGCCTTTATTTTATTATTTTAAAATAACACGTTATCACACTGAATAATACATTGTGTCTGAGAAACCCATCTATGAGTTTATTTATGGATGAGTATGCTAGTCTACCTGTTGCTCAGCTCTTTTTTATTCACTTTCAATTTATTTGATTTTTAAATAATAATTATAAATTAATAATCTCATCCTCAAAAATTACAGAAATGTAGTTCTGTATAATCTCAGGAATAATAAGGATCATGTGATATATCTTGAAATAGTTTTGCATGAAGGAGTTGAGAATTTGAAGAAAGTTCTCCCCACAATGTAGATTCAGATAAAATAGCTTCTTTTGTTCCAGTTTCTCATTCTGAACATTGGCTTAGTACCTGTTGTTTCAGTTTACAAAAACAACCTTATGAGCACACAAGAAAAAACAAGCACAGTACCCTGCATATATGTTGGAGTGCTGACTTTCTCTTAAATAAAATCATACTTGTGGAGTTAATCATAGATAATTGGGGAAGCAAAGTGCTTCCCACTGTAAGTAAATTTAAGTTCATGATCACATGAAGAATCTGAATGTACATAATTCCATGAGACCCAATGAGATGCATCCCAGAGTCCTGAGAGAATTGGCTGATAACAGTTGTCAGGACACTTTCTAAATATGGATTCATTCAGATGACACCAAGCTGTGGTTGGCACTCTTGAAGAACAGAATGCCTTCCAGAAGGACCAAGATATGCTTGGGAAGTGAGCCCATGAGACTCTCATGAGGGTTAAGAAGACCAAGTGCAAAGTCCTACATCTTAGTTGGGGAAACCACCACTATCAATACAGGCTGTGGGATTGAGAGCAGCCCTGCTGAGAAGGACTTGGGGATATTGATGGATGAGAGGCTGGACATGAGCCAGCAATGTGCACTTTGAGCCCAGAAAGCCAATTGTGTCCTGGGCTGCATCAAAAGCAGTGTGGCCAGCAGACTGAAGAATGTGATTCTTCCTCTCTGCTCTGGTGTGATCCCACCTGGAGTGCTGCATCCAGATCTGGGGTCCCCAGCACAGGAAGGACATTGACCTGTTGGAACGAGAATGGAGAGATGGAGCATCTGTGCTATGAGGAAAGGCTAACAGAATCGTCATTCACAAAATCACAGAATCACAGAATATGCTGAGTTGGAAAGGATCAACAAAGATCATCAAGTCTAATCCTTACCCCTGCACAGGACCATCTCAAAGAGTCATGCCAAGTGTCTGAGAGTATGATCCAAATGCTTCTACAACTCTGTTAAGCTTGGTGCTGTGATCACTTCCCTGGTGAGCCTGTTCTAGTACCCAACCACTCTCGGGGTTAAGAGCCTTTTTCTAATATCAAACCTATACCTCGCCTGACACAGCTTCAGGCCATTTCCTTGGTTCTTGTCACTGGACACTAGGGAGAAGGGATCAGTGTCTGCCCCTCCTCTTCCCCTCATGAGGAAGTTGTAGACTGCAATGAGGTCTCCCTTGAGTCTCATCTTCTCCAGGCTGAACAGAACAAGTGACTTCAGTCACTCCTCATATGGCTTCCTCAATGCCCTACACCATCTTTGTTTCCCTCCTTTGGATGGTCTCTAATAGTTTAATGTCTTTCTTATACTGTGGTGACCAAACTGCCACAATATTCCAAGGTAGGCTGCATTAGTGCAGAGCAGCACAAACTGGGACAATTCCCTCCCCCAGCTGGCTGGCAATGCTGTGCTTCATGACCCCCAGGACATGGGTGGCCCTCCTGGCTGCCAGGCTACTGCTGACTCATATTCAGCTAGCCATCAACCAGGACTCCCAGGTCTCTTTCTGTGGCACTGCTTTCTAGCGTCTCATTCCCCAGTCTGTCGCCCCAACCCAGGTGCAGAATCCAGCACCTCCCCTTGTTGATCCTCATATGGTTAGTGACTGCCCAGTCCTCTAATTTGTCAAGTTGGCTCTGCAGGGCCTCCCTGTCTTCGAGAGAGTCAAGAGCTCCTCCTAGTTTTTTGTCATGCACAAACTTAGTATTGTTCAGTTTTGAAAAGAGAAAGCTTCAGGGTAACCTAATTGTGGCCTTCCAGTGCCTGAGGGGAGCCAAAAAGAGAGATGGAGAGATGCTATTTACAAGGGCATTTAGTGAAAGGAAAAGGAGGAATTTCTTTAAAATGAAATTGAGTAGGGTTTTTTTAGATTAGTTATTAGAAAGAAATTCTTTACTGTGAGGGTGGTGACACATCAGAACAGATCGCCCAAATAAGTTGTATATGTCCCTCTGAGTGTTAAAGGCCAGGCAGCTAGGGCCTCTGAGCAACATGGTCTATTGAAAGGTGACTCTGTCCATGGTGAGGACGTTGAAACTAAATGATCTTTAAGGTCACTTCCAGTCCATATCATTTTACAACTCAGCTACAGTGCTTCAGATCACACTTTATGGTGATTATAGGCAGGTTTTGGTTGGTAATATTTGTTATAGATGTAGGTAAAAAAGTATTCCATTAAAAAATATACCTTTAAAAGCTATATGAAAACTACTTGTTGACTGAAAAAAAAAAGAAGGCAAAAAGAAAAATGGATGCTGAAATCTTTCAGTAGTATTTAGATTTATGAAGACTGATCTATTCTAAAAAATAAGTATTTTTAATCTCTGTTAGTAGTTAGAGTATAGATAACTGCTACATTATTTATTTTCCATTTTGTGTAAATTTTTGACCTCTTGAGATGCCACATTTCATAATTCATTATATAATCTTACACAAAAACCTTAATGTCTGACCTTATCAGATTCCTAGGGAAGACAGGTACTATCATCTTTCCTCTTAGGATTTAGCTGAGGCTAAGGGAAAAATATAAGATCAGGGAAATAATGTATGTGTTTTTCCCCCCCTCAACACTTGACCAATAATCACTTATTTTCATCCATGCCATCAATTGTCTATGTATTTCTTAATATTGGTGGACTTTTCTTCCATGGGTCTGTTAGGAACCATTGCACTCTGCTGTTACAATCACACATCTCTTAGAAGACCACCTCCATCACTTCTTTCTAGGTGTGTTGTACATACAGTGAACAGTAAATATCTATGAAATTAAATTGTCTGTGAAGATGCTACCTCCCTTGGGTACATGGAGAAACCGGTTTTGGTTGGGGTTCAAGTGTAGGTACTTCAATTCATTATTTTGTAGCTGACATTGGATTTAGAAGACAGATTTCTGCCAAGTGTTGAGTAGGCTGTCAGGGGGCAAAAGAGGCAGGAATAATATTATTTAGTGTTATTATGTTTGGATATATGTCCCAGAAAGATTCTGCTGAGATAGCAAGATCTTACCAAGGTTAGTAGCATTAAAATAACTAGTAGCAATAAAAGTGACATTCAAATTTGAAGGTATCAATGAAATAAGAAATCCAGAACAATTAACCGAAATTTCCCAGCATTCAATGAACAGCAATTTGCCTTTTCAGACATTACTCAGTTAGCTTAAAAACTAATCTTCATTAGCAGGAGAAAAATTTAATAAGATAAATAAACAGAATAACACTACCTGATTCCCATAACTGTGAATTTATAAAATTTCACTCAAAGTTTAAGGCTGTTAGTTTTTGTTGGGTAGCAAAGCCCAGTTTGAATCAGACTGCTGTTATGGTATGAGTTCCTCCTGCTCATAGTTTCTCGCACATATTCCAGTTGTGCTGCTCTTCTAGTAATTTCTTGTTCTGCTCCTTTATGCTAGTCATGCTAGGTAGCCCAGCGAGACATGTTTTACATCTAAGCAAACATGGAATTCTTCTGATTAGAAAATACAATCTGCTGCCATATCTAAGATTCTGAATTTGATCATATGAAACACATACAGACAAGATTCTTGATTTCTTTCTGAATTCTCATCATGAACCTCAGTGCCAAAGGCTATTCCTTGAAGGTACATTTAGACATGGTTGGTGGGCTAGGTTCCTTCACAAAATTATAATTAGAAATTTTCTACAGTTTCATATTAGGCCTTTTTTTTTTCACTTTCCTTTTTTTTTTTTTTAAACAATAGCAATGCTTGTCAGTCATAATAGAAATCAAAGCACATAAAACTGACACTTCAGGATTACTTATTGCTCTTCTCACCTTTCTTCTCTAGTAATGAACAGTGTTCTGTCTTTTTTTTGTTTTCTGGGGGTTTTTTTGTTTGGTTGTTTGGTTTTTTTGTTTCTCTTTGGAAAGCTTGTGGGGAGAGCAGAGGAAGCCTGGAAGTTTTGTTTTCATATCAGATCAGAGCTACCAGGCCTACACAACATACTCTTCTTCAATGCTATTTTCTCATTACACTCTAGTTCAGAACATAATCATGTTTTATTAGTTTATTTTTTTATACGCTTTAAACACTGTAAACACTTAGGATTAAAAAAGGATTAATAATATTTGGGAAAAATTAAATAAGCGTTATCATTAATAGTTACTCGTAAACTAAGAAAAAGTATGAAAAGTACTGAACTATGTTGATATTTCAATTGCCCTAAAAAAGGAAAAATCTAACTGGAGAGGAGACATATTCTTGCAAAGTAATCAATGTAAGTCTCTGAAAAAGCAAAGATCAGCTGTTCCTTGATTTTCATATAAAAATGTTTTCTACCTAAATATATAACTCATAAGAGTTATTAAATATCTACAATTATTAATTTTTGCATTTTTTTGTTAAGCATGAAATAGGGCAAGTTTATTTTAATGCTAATTTTAATAAAAGAATATTCAAAAATTACTAACAATTGAATTGAAGAGTGTGGCGGTTTGAAAGGGGGCTTTGGGGCTTNTCCCTGGGCTGGCCGGGGAACAGGGTAGCCCTCTCTCCAGCCCACTCTCCCCAGAACCAGGGGAGGGGGAAGGTGGGGGGGGGGGTTACTCCCAGGGGGGGCTGCTCCCCCTGTGCCCCACTGTTCCCTGGGGATGGGCTGGGCTGGGGCCGGGGTAGCAGTGGCGGCTCCTCCTCGTTCCCCCTGGGCCCCCTGGAGCGCGGGCCGGTGGTGATCGCAGCAGGGGCGCCCCGGGGCGGCCAGAGCGGCAGTGGCCAGGGCCAATCCCCACGGGATATGGGGGAGGGTGGCAGTCTGCCAATTAGCAGCCACTGCCACGTGGCCCGGGGCCATCTCAGGCTGCGTGGCTGTCCCTCACTCCCAGCACGGGCGGTGGTGGTAGCGGCGGAGGGGGGCACCCCAGGGGGCCGGGGCCGGGATGGCCTCCATTCCTGCCTGCTCCCCCCTCCCCACATGGTGCACGTGGTCCCCCAGGGCGGGCAGCGGCCTGGGGGCACAGCCACGGGGGAGCCCTGGCGTGCCAGTGGGCGGCAGCGGAGTGGTGCAGCGGATATGGCAACCCCAGAGCAGGCCCAGCCAGGAACATGAGCGTGGCGGCTGCTTGTGGACAGAAGCAGGGGTCTAGCACTGGCACTGTATTGATGCTGGGGCATCCCCAAAGTGCCCACAGACATGAAAACAAAGATGGTGCCTCAGGCCCCGGGCACGTGGCTTTTGGCTGGAACTGCCATTGTGCCAAGAGTGAAAATCCTGGACATGAGGCGGGGCTCAGCCCCGCTGACCAATGAAGAGACAGTTTGGCCCGGAAGAAGGCAGCAAGATCCGCGCAAGAACTAGAGGGCTTAAAAAGCCGAGGACAACAGACCTCCCCCTCTCTTCGGCTTTCGATCCGGGGACGAAGCCCACAGCATCTCTCCTCCTCGCTCTGAGGCCCCGCAGCATGACTTGAAAGCAAGTAGCCCTTCGAGGAGGTGGTGGAAAGGGGTGGCTTTTCACGTCTTTTTGTGTTTTTCAGAGAACTTCGAGGGCTGGGGAGCACACAGAGAGGGAGAGAGACAGCTTCCCTACTCCTCCCTCTATTTTCTCAGCAAGTCACCTATCTGAGAGAGCAGTTCCCTTTCTGGTTTTGGCCCTTTTTTTTTTTTCCGTTTGTGTTTTCTGCGTGTCAAGTGTTTCTCTGTGTAATTTTGGGATCCCTATGGGTTATCCCTTCTTCCCTATTTTAAAGCCCCTATAATAAACTGTTCACCTGTTNAAGTGCCCACAGACATGAAAACAAAGATGGTGCCTCAGGCCCCGGGCACGTGGCTTTTGGCTGGAACTGCCATTGTGCCAAGAGTGAAAATCCTGGACATGAGGCGGGGCTCAGCCCCGCTGACCAATGAAGAGACAGTTTGGCCCGGAAGAAGGCAGCAAGATCCGCGCAAGAACTAGAGGTCTTAAAAAGCCGAGGACAACAGACCTCCCCCTCTCTTCGGCTTTCGATCCGGGGACGAAGCCCACAGCATCTCTCCTCCTCGCTCTGAGGCCCCGCAGCATGACTTGAAAGCAAGTAGCCCTTCGAGGAGGTGGTGGAAAGGGGTGGCTTTTCACGTCTTTTTGTGTTTTTCAGAGAACTTCGAGGGCTGGGGAGCACACAGAGAGGGAGAGAGACAGCTTCCCTACTCCTCCTTCTATTTTCTCAGTAAGTCACCTATCTGAGAGAGCAGTTCCCTTTCTGGTTTTGGCCCTTTTTTTTTTTTCCGTTTGTGTTTTCTGCGTGTCAAGTGTTTCTCTGTGTAATTTTGGGATCCCTATGGGTTATCCCTTCTTCCCTATTTTAAAGCCCCTATAATAAACTGTTCACCTGTTGCTAATTCTGTTCAGTCTTCCATCATCTTTATTGCATGCCCTGAGACGATAGAAGTGGTTTAAACCCCCACAAAGGGAAACCAAGATTTTTGTAGAAGACAAAAATTAAGATATTTCAGAAGATAAAAAGTAATACATTTTAAAATATTTACCATGTATATTACTTTTTATTACATAAGTATACACATACCTGTATAAGCCAATTTTGTGTTACTTGCCAGCTTGAATGGTTACCTAGTTACCTTGCTAAAAGCTGGAAGAAACCTAGGTCAAAGAACTTGTTCAGGCACTGCAACTATTTCAATTCCTACAGAAGAAAAAATATTCTACATTTAATTTATAAATTAAAAGGTCAGAAAATTTAAGACTACAGCTAAGATCAGTCAAAAGGGAAGGTCAAATATATGTAGTACTAAGGCACATATATGCATGCAAGACAAAAGTTTGTTCTACTCTAGTGAAATATCCTGAAAGTGGAGCCTCTGACATGTCTACACCCTGCAGAGGGAAGAGATTCCAGCTAGAAAAAGCCCTCTCCTGACCAAGGTATGCATACAATTCCAAGTAGAAAGGACCTCCACATACAGTTCCAGAATAACTCCCTTAGATGTGCGTGTTTCATATTTCACTGCTTCCTCCAAACATGATGAGGATTAATATTCATAGTGTAGATTTGTGGCTTTGTTGAAGGAAGGAAAAACCTTGTTAGATGAGTTTTGCTTTTTGTCCTTGGAATAAGGGAGCGGGATCAAAAGGTATATGAAAATCAAAATCTGGTTAAAATTAAGCTCTCACTTATAAATTTGTTCTATTGAAATACAGCCTTTTATAGTGACCTGGATGCAACTGACCTAGAATAAACATTTCTTTGAGAATGGTTCTCACTTAAAAGTCACAGTATTTTCTTTTGTTGTAGTCATTACATGAGGCAAGCATTAAAAAAGATCAAACCGTGAAAGAATTAGGAATACATTACAGAAAACATTTTGAGTGACAGAATGCATTGTTTCACTGGGTCAAAGTACTGTTTAGTTAAATGAAACTTGACAGTCTGAAAAAAATATATTAAGAAAAAGGTAAAGTTCTTGAGATTGGAAAGAGCTAATTTGGCTAATAAAATGTTATGTGATTATAAATGTGTTCAGATTTGTGTTGTCAGGTAGTTTTTGTGTAGAGAGATTTTTTTCACGATTTTTATTGGGAAAGTAATAATAAAATTATTATTTTTAAATTAAAAAATCTAATTTCTATTGGAAAGACGCAGTAAAGATTCATGCAAATTGTTTTTAACTGTAAACTTTGACTGCATTATAAGCAGGAACTAAAACTATTATTTAGAGTTACTAACATCTCTAGCTGTCAATTATGCTTGTAAATTGTATCCTATTTTAATCTTAGTTTTAGGACCATATAAGGCTATCTGACCATCTACTTAAAATACTCCAAATCATCTTTAATTAAAAATATCTTGGCTCTTTACACTTTCTTTTTTTTTCTCAATCTAAATAGCTTCCTCTGTGTGCATGTAACACCTTACATGTATCTTCTCCTCATACACACTGTTATCTGCGGAACTTTTGCATTTATTAGATAAAATTTGCATTTGTTAGGTGTATTAAAACAGAAGACATTTTAGCAGCTTCAAAGTCTCATTGTATTCCTTTTTTAAAATGTCATCCAGAACCATGCTTATTGCAAAATAAACATGTGAAATATAATTAGGAAAATACTCCAAATCTCCCCTCTACTCAGTAGTCATGGTTGATTATCTTAAAGGAAAATTTGTCTGGATGGAAGAACAGGCTTAACGGAAGTCGATAGCAAATATCTTCTTAACAGGAATACGACCAAAATTACCACAGAGTAAACTGTATTAAGGTAAATGAGATTTTTTTTTGAAACAACCTACACTTCCAAACTGCATGCTTTTGACTAGTTACCGCACCAAATCTGACAAGTTTGAAAATCTCACCTATAAATCACATTTGAAACACAAACTTATCAAACTCATAGAATCACATTTAAGTGAATGTCTCCCATTGAGGAAAGATCCAACCCCAAGCTAAAAAGGAATAAAAATCTGTCAGTGCTCAATGATGTCTGACTTTTAGGCCCACTCTTTAACTTTAACTTTGACGTCTGGCCATCTCCAGTTGCTGTCATAAAAATTAGTCCAAGTTAGGTAAACTAAAGCCTGTTAAGGCAATTAAATTAAAATGCTGTGTGATAAATGTCCCTTTCTTGCATCTCAGCATATTTTTGTTCCACAGAAAGCACCCTTTGCACACAGGGTTTATAGCCTTGAATTTCCCAAAGGTTTTCTTTGAAAAATGGAGGCAGATGAATCCTGAGAATCTTCTACACATCTAAATCTAAAGCTCTAGATTTGAATACAGGAAAAAACATGTACAATTCCCTCCTTTACTCATTTCTTAGCTTTCACTGGATAATACTGAAAATCACAAGCTGGAGTCCATTCAGAGTGAAAGGATGTTCTTCATTCTACATCCTTCTTTTGAAACCATTCCACTCTGCAAGAGAGCACAAAACATTGAACGTGTCAGAGATGTGCAAGATTGCCTAGACCAACAATTAGGGCATTTATCTGTCAAGGGAAATTCAAAGGCTCTGGTTTATAGTCTCACATTTTATCATCCATCTGCACAGTCTTTCAAAATTAGAGATAAGAGGAAGGACTCGCTTAACCCAGAAGAAATTATAGCAATTTTACAGATACTATCGAGTTAACATTAGCAAATTGTGAGCATAGAAAATGTTTATGAGATTAAATACATTGTTCCATTAATGATCTTTTTTGGCAGTAGACCAAGAATGAAGAATGCTTAATGGGTGTAGCTAACTCCTGCTGACCAGCTCTGTGAAAGATATGTGATGACGACAACCCTCAAGTGAAAATAGGCATATGCATAATTTCTAGGATTTAAATGCCTAATGGGAAACCACAACAGGGAGGATAATTTGCATAATTATAAAGGTGTTATATGAGGTTTGCATAAGTAAACCTGAGAGTCATAAAAGTACTTATTAGGACAATTCTGTGAATAAACAGTAGCAATGGTTATGGTTAAATGTATTTATTCCCCCTTATTCTATCAGGAGGTGCATAATGGTGTATATTTTATACATTTTGCTAAGACTCTTCACATTGTAATTGCTACTCTGTGTTTCAACATCACAATAATTGGCACCACTCTTAAACTCAGTGTCCTTTATTGTGTCCTAGATGCCCAACTATTTAAAATGTCATATTAAGTCTATTTCATAAAATCAGAAAAATAGAATCACAGAATCATAGTATGCTTCATATGGAAAAGGACCTTCAAAAATCATTATTTCAACTCCCTTGACATGAGCAGGGACTTTTTTCACCAAAACAAATTGTTTGAAGGCCACACCAAAATGGCGTTAAAGACTTGCATGGAGGAAGTATCCACAATTTCTCTGGACAATCTAGTCCAATGTCTCACCATGCTCATGATAGAAAGTTTTTTCCTAAAACTCAGTCTAAACCTATCCTCTTTTAGATTAAAATCATTGACCCTTGTCCTGTCACTGGAGACCCTGCTAAAAAGACTATCCCATCTTTCTTCTAAGCCATCTTTAAGAATTAAAAGGCTTAATAAGGTCTCCCTGGAGCCTTCTCTTTTCCAGACTAAACACTGGCCTTTCTTCACAGGAGAACTGATCCTATCCTCTCTTGGCCCTCCTCTGTACCCATTTTAATAGGCCCAAGTTTTTCCTGGGCTGAGGTGTTGCTGTAGGCTTTGGTGGAGATAGGAACAACACAGATTCTTGGGTTCACACAGGAGGACATTTTAATGAGAAAACCCACGGTCTTTATACCTTTTGGAAAACAGCACATTACAAATCTATTGGTGAACATACTTGTTTTTAACAATTTCATTGGCTTAGACTAAGTATGAAGTCATCTCACCTTGTTTTGAGAATGCTTTTATTTTGAGAAAGACTGAGATTGCTTTGAGAAAGGCATTGGAAAGTGTTCAAAAACATGTTTTTGTGGAGCACCTGTTGTTATGAGAAAGACTTGGCTTGTTATGAGAGGACTTCTTGTTGTGTGAAAACTCTAAGCTGCTATGTGAAGCTCCAAGCCACTGTATGAAATACACAGATGTGTTTTGAGAAGATTCTAGCTTAATATGGCAAAGCTACATTTCAGGGTGTTTTCTTCTTTGCTGCATGTGTTTCTTCAAGGTCCTTTCTCAAGTTGTTTACTCTTATTTTGAGGTTCAGCTTGCTGTCAGTGATAGATCTCAAGCTAAACCTTAGGCCTCTGAAACAAGCCTTAAACCTTAAGTCTTTAAAATTGGCTACCACACTGAGGACCTAGAGGTCCATGCAGAACTCCAGATGAGGTCTCACAAGAGCTGCATTGAGCAGAAGAATCATATTCCTTGACCTTCTGGCCACATTGCTTTTGATGCAGCTCAGGATATAGCTGGCTTTCTGGACTGCTGTGGTGGTTTTAAGCACCACTATATTAACTAGGGGGCACTTAATAATGACGAGAAGAATGACAGAATGTGACAACAGCGAAAACACTTTATTTGTCTGGAGCTCAAAGGAAACACAGATTAAGGGAACCCCAGACTCAACACAAAAAAAACAAGCACCCAACAAAAACTACAAAAAAAGGGAAAAAAAAAAAAAAGAAAAA
>VXBA01001778.1:14611-62451 GCA_013399895.1 Serilophus lunatus | reverse complement strand
GCTCCCCTTCTCCTACTCCCAGGCCCCGTGGCTTGACTCAGCCCACCTCCATCGGCATTGGAGCCACGCGAGCACAACTACAGGTTGAAAGCTTCCCCAAATAACATCCTGGGTTGGGGGGAGAACCTTTCACTGTGTCGTGTTTTTCAGAGATTCCAAGGGCTGGGAGTTGGCTACCACCAGAGAGGGAGAAGAAAGAGAAAGTGGCTCTTCCTTTCCACTGCTTCTCTGTGGCCAGTTTGGCTGGCCTTTGAAAGCAGTTCCCTTATTCCTTTTTTCTTTGTTTTCCTTTTTGTGGTTTTGTTGGGTGCTTGTTTTTTTGTGTTGAGTCTGGGGTTCCCTTAAACTGTGTTTCCTTTGAGCTCCAGACAAATAAAGTGTTTTGCTGTTGTCACATTCTGTCATTCTTCTCGTCATTATTAAGAGTGCCCCCTAGTTAATGTTGTGGTGCTTAAACCACCACACTATTATAATGAAAATGTCATTTGATTTCCCATTTATGCTATTATTTCTGCTTTGCATGGGGCAAAATTATACAGCTTCAGTATACTATTTATTGGTAACAATTTGCACAAAAGTATTGTTTTTCATATATAGTGCATGGTGAAAGAAAACGCATAGTGTTCCTTTGATGTTTTTCACTTTTCAAAAGCTGATAGATACATCTATACACTCTTCTGTTACAGAACTGATGAGAAAGAACTTATCTAAAAATGACACATCTAAATAATACTGGATGTTCAAACACATACTTGTCTCCCACAGAGCCCCTCTAATCTTATTTGCCAAAAGCTTTCACACTCTTGTCCAAACAATGAGCACCATCTCAGAGCTTGGTCGCACCAGGCAAAAATACAATGCAGAGAAGGGAAAGAAAAGCAGTTTGATAAGAAATATAAGGATTGTAGGGAGTAAGAGGAAACACAGATAATGAGATAATGAGATATTGGCCAAATGTGGCAAATATCCCATGGAAAACAAAATCTTACATTTGGAGGAGATAAATAATTATTTTCTCTGAGCTTATATGATCCCAGAGAGGCACAATTCTTACCACAGATCTAATTGTGTAGTCTCAGCCCAGGTTATACTAAGATAAAGGTATTTGACTACGAAAGCAGACAGAGGCAAGTATAAGCATAAAAATACTCAGCTAATAGTGGTAATATAGTCACTCTTCACTCCCTTGTAAAAAGTTACATGTTACAGTAGAGCACATACAAACATAACCTTGACCATTTTTGTTGTATTCTGAGAAAATCTGTCCCTTTAATTACTGGCCAGGGGAAAAGTCCATTTTTGTTTCAGAGATAGATGGAGGAATCTCAGAACAAGGTTTACATCTGATTATGCTTCAGCTGCATAAGCCCCCAAGGAATCTCAGGTTTTCAGCGTGTAAGTCTGGGGATCAACAACAGGAAACTGGGTTGTGTACCCTCCTCCTGAAACCCAGTCTGTTGTGCTTGGAGGTTTGTACAACTCACGAATGAATTTTAGACTGGACTAACTAGTGAGACTTATATTTGGAAAGACAAATAGGAGAACTAGTGTCTGTGGGAGGGTACCAGGATCGAGGCATGAGATCTGAAGGACCTGAAGCCCGAGCACATATTTAAGGGTCCTGTGATTTTGTGCATGATGCAGAGAATAAGTGTGTGCGCATGTTAGCATCTGTCTAGAAAGGAGCAACAAATCTGGTCTGTCTGTGATGCGCATAGTTTTCTAGTAATTTTGTCTAAATTGTAGCTTAGGTAGTTTTACAAGTTTTCACCTCTGCTACAAATTTCTGCAAGAAAGGAATGTTTATGAAGACTGTACTGAAGAGGAGCCATAACATGGTTGGTTTGGCAACAAGAGCCAAAGCTGGTCCAGAGGCGAGATGTTCCAGAGAGTTGGTAGCATACCAAGGGACTGAAAGGTTAAGTGAGGAAAATGAAGATGGAAGGAAAACAGTCTATCACGACTCCAGCCCTAGAACAGGAGGAGTATTGAAGGCATGGCCAAGGCAGAGCTATGGGAGGACCCTAATTCTAGAAGCATATCTGGGGTGGAGTGATGGGTGGAACTGGCTTGGAAAGCAGGTGCAACAATGATGTAATTTATAGAAACCATAGTATTATGATATGTAACCTGTGAGGTTTGGGCTGTGTAATTTGGAATGGTTTTCCTGCACACCCAGCTGCTCTAATAAAGGAATGTTTTCTTTCTAATACTCAAAAAGAAATGTTAGAGGGTTCTTTTCCAGCATTTTTCAGCAACATCGGTGTTTTTGGGAGTGCTGTGGGCTTGTATACAGTATTAATAAAGACACTCATGGCGGCTGGCTGTGTTAGCATCTTCTGTGTATTTTGTAAATTGTGTGCACCTACCTTTTGGGGATTACTGTCAGAATTGATGCTGGCTGGACTTTCAAAGGGGAGTAGAACAGCACTTATCAGGTTGGCAGGGACAAGTCCAAGTTGGGGTTGGAAAGGATCATTTTAGGATTTAAAAAATGCTTTATGGAATTAGAAAGTAGGGTCACAGGGAGGCAAAGTTGACACAAGTGAGATGCCTGTAGAAAATAGATACTGATATAAGATAAGGTAGTATAGAGAGCAAGAAGTAGACATTACACAGGGCTTAAAAATAGCTTAAAGATAGCAGTTAGAGAAACATCTCAAGGTCCCCGGGTGAAAAAACATGTTTTTCTGTGGTTCGGCTGCAACGCAACAGCTCAGTACTTGTGTGGGGGAAGAGATGAGAAAGATGACTGACTTCATCCCCACCCCTTACCGGAATTTCTGGCACCTCCAGGATTGGTGGATTGGGATAGGGAATGGGGAAGGACCTTGGACCAATCGTGTAATGTGAAATGTCTACCTTGGAAGGGAGTATATAATCTTGCATACCGAGTAGCTTGAGGAGGGAGTTCTGAAATGCTTCTGCATCATCCTTCCCAGCACGCTGAATAAACATACCTGCTCAAAACTCCACTCAAGTTCTGAGATCGCTTTCTGCAAATCAACTTTGGCAGCCCAGATGGGACCTCTCTGACCTCCATGGATGGTAGCTGAACAAGAGACCCTCGGATGCCCACCAAGAATTTCTCAGAGGGGTTTCCCTCCCCCTCCTGCCCTCTCCACAGGGAGCAGACAAGGACCTTGGGACAGCAGAACCAGGTATGTAAAGAATGTGGAGCCTGTTGCACTAAGACATAAGCGGATGCACTGTGTGCGCCAAGAGCTTTTTTCTCATCCCTTGGTTGTGTCAACACTGAGGAATTTCTGGAAGTTGGTTTGAGAGCTCTCAAACTGCTCTCACCTGTTCGTGGGATGATCGTGATTGGTCCTTGGTAGTACCACATTTCTCGTGGTGATAAACAGTGATGAGGGGAGTGTCTGTAGTGTGTAGTGTGTGTGTAGTGTGCGTGGTGGGGTCTACAGCAGCTTGGAGGGGCCCTAGGGCAGTTCCATGCCTGCAATTGCGTGTGGAATTGAGGCTGTGAGAATCGGGGAGGAAGGGGGGTACAGGGCGGATGCGTGGTCTCTGGAGTTGCTGCAAAGCCATTGGCACCAGTCCAAGAGCTGACTTACTTCAGTGGGCTTGCGGGCTGGGCTGCATGATTGATGTAGGTGGCACTAAGGAGGAGGGGCCCATTTCCCCTGTGGGTGCTTTGTCTGGGGGATGGTCCAGTGGCTTCTGTGGCTGCCTGGAGTTTTGCAGATTCCCACTCAGACTTGCAGTGTCTGTGCCCTTGGATGGGAGTAGGGGAAGGCAGGGGAGGCTCCAGTCCCGTGGTTGTAGTGGGTGGGGTGTGGCAGGGGAGTGGGTGGGGGGGCTGTATCAGATTGTCCTTCTACTTCTGCCTGCAGTGCACCAGGGACCAGGGAAACGTGCAGGTGCTGCTAGGATGAGGTTCCACACCCGAAGGATGCCCAGTCCCCCAGTGGGTACCGCTTGTGTGCGTGGCAAGGTGGCTCCCTCTGCCAGGCCCGGCTGACACTGATCTAGCTCACGCTGCCCTGGCATCAAGACCTCCAGGTCTGCAAATACAACAGATTCAGCTCTTCTGTGACAGGAATGAAGAATTTCTGGTTTCCCAAACAGGGCTGCATTCCACTACTCCTTAACAAAGACAGCTGATAAGGGTGCCAGGAAGCAAATGGAATTCTGGTCTACAGTCTAGTAATTCTTACAATGATGCCTTTAGCAAAAAAGGAAGGCTCTGTCATTGCTGGAAAAGATTTGTTGTGTTTCCAGGAAAAGGAACACTCTGAGCAATGAGGGTTTTGAGGACTGTCCCTGTCATGACATCAATTCTAATGTGATTCTATCGAGGAAGATTCTGTTTCCAACTGCAATAGGTCTGCCGAAGTTTCTCTTCTTGCTTATTGTGGACAGCTTGAGGTGTATGAATTGTGGATGAAGCTCTGTGTTTTTCCTTTTCCGAAAGGTTCTCATGAGGATTTTGAAACAGAAAAATTGTTGAAACAAAATAATCAATATTACAAGAATGTGCAGCCAACTGATGAAATGCAGAAACATAGTTACCATTGGAAACAACCATTCTGCTTCAGATTTTTCAAACCTGCTCTTTTAAGAACTGAACTGACATACTTCCTAAAGGTGACCCTATCAACTAATATCCAGAACTCTGGTGAATATGAGAACCAGATATATTATCAGTGTATTTTCTTACAAGAAATTCCTGATAATATCTTCCCATGACAAAAGTGGTAATAACTTTTTCAATTTGATTAAGGCTGATGACTTCAGTCAATATAGATAATAAATTTACATATGTTTAATTGGATTTTATTAAGTGTAACATATATTACGAACTTAGCCTTTTGTTAAGTGTAACATATATTACGAACTTAGCCTTTTGTTACACTGTATCAGACTTCATGGAAAGGCACCTAGTTTAAAATCTTGCCATTTTTTCTAGGAATGGTGCAATTTTCTAGGTTTGTCCAATGAAGAAATGGCTCCTAATACTATACAATTCACCAGTATTTTAGAGCATGTTTGTTGCAATTCTGTTAATTCTTTACATTTTGCTATGAGTTTCCTCACACTTGGGCATGCTTCTTAAAACTTGACCTATGACCTTTTGAAACTTAACATTATCTAAGAGACAAAACATTTGTTGTTAAAAAGATACTTCATTAACAATCTGTAGAAGATACCTTGAATTATTAGTTTGTGTTTGGCAACTGTGCTGTTACAAAACTCGTTGTCTGAGGGTTACACTTACTCAAGTGCAATACTCAGAACAAAGACATCCATGTTTTAGTTCTACCTTCAGAAAATCTCATAACCTGCACATTAACATGTTTGTAGTAGGCTCCAACTCATTCATTTTTCCCTTGATAAAAACAATTATTTTTCTTCTACAGTAGTGAAATAATTATGTTTAGACCTCGTAAGGGCTGTTGTGTGTTTTTCAGCACCTTCGTTCACTGCCTTTGCTCACTATCAGACACATTTACATCTCTTCAGGAGCTGAAAAAAGCTCTTGTGCAAAGGCTTCACACAACTCCTGGGAGCTGTTTCTAGATTATGATTTATCTTCATACAAGTTTAGGCAGGCTTTTGCAGGTGAGCAGGAGCCCATCCTACTTAAATTCTGAGCTAACTGGAAGTGGTGCAGATACATTGCTGCATAGCTGAGCCTTAGGAAACACACTGTCTTTTCAGCAGGATTTAGCACTACACTACACCAGGCACTATGGTAACTGCATAGTGTAAACATCCGTCTGTCTGGACTAAGTAAGCATTTTTTAAAGCAACTCAGGGACTTGGTTATTGCAAATTTGTATACAAAGTCAGCTCACGTTTATCACCTCATAAATTCATTTGTGTGGCTAATTTTTTATCTGCCGGTGGGAATTATATGCACCAGTGTAGTCAGTGGCCTAAGGTTCGTGGGTCATAATTTCAGTGCCTTTCTATATCACAGATTTTTCATGTGGTCTTGGCTAAGGTATCATCTTTAGGTTCCTCTAGAAAATAATTTCATTCTGCTACTCTGGGTAGAAAGAAAATTAAGGTTTTGTGAAGATACATGAGGGAATTCTTTTAATCACTTAATACATTATTGTTACTGTCCTTCTGAAGAAGGTATAGTTTTGGCTGCCAGAAGCAATGGAAAGGAAGAGAGAACAAACTAATATTAAACAAATCAATAGGAGAAAGTGAATGATCATGACAGTAAAGTGTAAAAGGTGTCTCAGTGTTGGACTCTATCTTCATATACAGGAAGGAGCAGTCACATGGCTAAGGCACAATGATGTGATACAAATATGTGTGATGCACAAGACAGTGGGGAAGCAGTGGGAGGAAAAAGGCTGAAATTCCTTGGTTCCTTTCAGTTAGTACTGTATATAAAAGCCTCTTCCTGAGGGGATAAAGCCTAGGGCAAAATGCTCATCTAAAAACTTTATCACTTCTTTTGTATTATATTGAGTATTGCTAAAGATCGTTGTATTGCACACATCAAAACATCATTGTATTGCATACATCACTGTTTTGGTTTTGTTTGTTTTTAATTGAAGTAGGGTTTTTTCCTACAATGGTCAAGAGCATGGTTCTTCTTCTTGTTAGTTTGAAAGCATCCCTAGTTGATCCATTGTCTATATTTTTTGTCAACACATGAAAAATTCTCACATGGAAATTATTTCTTAAAAATAATTCTTTAAACCAGACACTCCTTGGAAGTACAACCTTTTAATAGCTGCAACTTACTGTTTTGGTATTATTTTTTTCTTCCATGAAAAGAGTAGAATCCAGGGGTTTTTGTGAGTCATGTAGACATTAGACGCAGTATATTGCTAAACTGAATATAATTAGTGCACATATTCTGTCCTATTAAGATTCTCAAAAGAACATTAAGCCTGTCAGACAGCCTGTGATTTGTGAACTAGACTAATTTTATTTCTCATTAATGGATTTTGTTCAGTTTTTAATTTAAATTCCCTAATTGCTGTCTTCATTGTTTTTTTCCAGAAAAAATAATACTAAAATAATCTTCGCCATTTCCTGAGGTAAGTCTCCTCCCCTCCCCTCCCCTCTCCTCTCCTCCTTTCATTTGTAGCAACAAAAGTCATACTTTTTTCACTTACTCATTTAAACAATGCCTTTTTACTTCTATAGATCCATTTTCTTCCTTTTGTGACTTCTTTTATCCTGTTTTATTCTCTATCCGTACACTCCTGCTAAGATTTCTTTATCTTTGTTACTAGGTTATCCATCACAGCTGCCAGCTATTCCACCTTTTTTTGGCAGTCAGCCTCCATCCCTTCCTTCTATTATTAGATACTTTTACCTTCTCAAGTGCTTGGCACCCTCCACATCTAATAGCCAATGTACTCAGCAGAAGAAAACATTATTATGGCTGAAGTTATTTCCCTGCAAAACAAAATAAACATCATAAAAGCCAAAAATTCCTGTTTATTCCTATGGCTGAATTTCTACCATAATATTTTATATATTAAAAAAAAAAAAAAAAGAATTGAAGTATACTTTTTAAGAAAATCAAAAGTATCAAATCATAAGAGTAGAGAAAACAGAATAAACTGCATCTGTACAGGCATAGTTGTCTTTGGACAAATAGTTACTTGCACTCCCACAGAAGAATAGCTATTGCCTTTGTCATCCACTCAAATCTTGTCATTAGATGCTGAACCCAAAATCATATTCTCCAATAGAATTGATAAAAGAATGTTATTTTAAAAAAGAAGGGAGAAAGTGGAGATTTTTTTTTTGACAGACACTCAAATTCAAATCTAAAATTGTAATAATTTGACAATGTAGCACCATTCAGAAGCTGTGATAACTCAGAGTCTGCCTTGCTGGTAATGTCTACATGATGGCTACTATATTGCACCACAGGTTAAAAATCCACTTTTTACCAACTCTGCCTATCTTAGAAAAAGCCTCTAATATCAGTAACATTCACTTTATGCCTTTTTGGTTGTCAGCCTCAAGAAGCTGGCATCTCTTACAAAGTGTACTAAATGAAATATGTGCTTTATCACCTGCCAGCAGACTTCAGGACCTTTGCTACTTGTCCATATACATCAGGAGAAAAAAGGGGAAAAAACTAACCCCATCCTTCAGAGAAATTCCTGTTGGAAGACTGCTTTGTTCTCCAGATAAAGAGAGGTAAATAAAGGGATATGAATTCCTTCTTTAAAAGAGAAATACTGTGACGGTCTGCTACTGTATGAACTCTATTTTGTGTCCCAGGTAATCTAAGAAAATTGTGTCAAAGATCTTCATTGCCATAATTTATATATTTTCAACATTTCCCTCTAGTTCCCCATAATTCCTTATAATCAATTTTAGTTCAAGTCTGGCATTATTCAGATGACTGCTGCTTAAACTGAGATAAAAATTTTAGTGCTTCTGGAAGTTTTGCTTTTTGTCCACTGGTGAAACAGCAGGGAATATATAATTGCATTGCTAGTATTTAGCATTCTGCTTCTGATTTACTTCAACCCTTTGTTTGTTAACCTATTAATGTTTTTTTTAAACAGTAAACAATGAAAGAAAAAGTGCCAAAGGCTGTTGTCAGCATGGCTGATTTTTTTCGTCAAAATTAGTTTGTTTTCTTGAAAATGTTATTTGACATCCTTTTATGAATTTAGGAAGACCAAGGTACATATTACCCTACCAAACTTTGGGTACTTAGACTTTTTTCTCAGCATGGCCTGGCATAGATTTTCTCATAAAAAGAAATAAAAGGCAATCATATACTATAAAAATTGTTTGTATTAATCTTAGATATGATGAAAAATTAAAAATGGAAACAAACCTAAGTAAAATTTAAGTTCCTGATGACAAGGTTAAAAAGACTATTACAAAACAAATATCTAAGTAGTGTGCAACATATCTGAACCAAATCTCTCCCAAACCTTATCTATGCTTTCTCTACCTTATCTACACTTATCTCAATCCAAAAGAGCTCAATGATAGCAGATGCCTAACAGTGTTGCCTTTGAGATAGACCTGCTTTCTAGGCTCTGTTATCCCATTCTGTTCCTCTTTAACTTTGTTGTGATGTCACTGTATTGACTTGCAGAAACCGAACCCACAATGTAGGCCTCGGTATGAGAAAGGTGTGTTTATTCTGCGCAGAGAGCAGGGTTACAGATTCATTCCAAATCACCCGCTCCCCGATCGCATGATGCCCCCAGACTTATATCCCCCTTCTGAGTGACAGGCGTCACACAGCTCTGATTGTTCCCCTTATCTGATGTTTGTGTCTAGTGTTTGCAGAACTTGCTCAATGTTAGCCTTATGTCCCAGCAGGGCTCTGACTTCCCTTTCTAACCCCCTTCTGACCCCAACTCAGTATACCAATAAATCTTCAGTCCTTCCCAGAGATCTCTAGCTACTTTTGTCTTCTAATCCCAGTAATACATGTGGGCTGCTTCATCACGTTAATAATTTGATTATTTCAGGATTACCTTACGAAAACACAGGTTAGATCAAGTTTCAAGTTCATCCAGGATTACAGAAGGATTCCTCAATATATTATTATTGAGATATGACCAGTATTTCTCAGCTGAGACATGGTTATGTGTTTAGGCAATCTATTGAACTAGCATGCTACGTAGCTTCTCCCCTCCTGCATTATATGATTTCTATTGAGAAATATTTCCTGCTTTCATAAAAATTCACAAACTACAGCTCATAAAAAAATCAATGAGATAAAATAGATGATAATTTTAGGATTTACATAATTGTAGATAAAATAGTAAATAATTGTTAATACTACAATACTAAAATAACTTAATGAGATTACTTTAAAGACCACTGTCCAATGCAAAAATTATACTGGTGATTGATTTAGCATTTTGAGCATCCATTTTGCTTCACATCTTTTTCAGATTTACAGGCTCAGCCTGTCAGAGAATGCTCTAAGAGCAAAATGATTCAAAGCCTGTAATTTCCAAAAGGGGTTTTGGTTTGCAGTGTTTGTATATGCATGTTTAGCCTGATAAGATCTAAAAGATACCCTTATATCACTCATTTCTGTTTAAATACCTTTTGGGTTGAAGACAAGTTGGCCATTTCTTCAAAGTAAAACAGTCTATAAGCTGTCGTTATAGCTATTAGAATATATTTCAATGATCTTTCATTGCAAAGGAAAAGTTGATTTCTATGAACAGTAATAAAAAACAAGGCACCCCAGTAGACTGATAAAAATTAAACATGCATGAAACATCCCTACAGATTCCATGTGTTCCTTGTATGTGCCTACATTATTGTCAGGGTTTCCCAGGTCCATTGAAGGGAAATCAATTATTCATGAAACTTGGCAAGCTGGTATTTGGAACAATGAGCGATACTTCGTTCCTCTTTCTCTGTGGAGAAAAAAAATTCTGATTCAGGTACTGAAATGCCTTTACATTGAATCAATGCAGAGCACAAATGCACAGGCTGCAGAAGTTTGACAAGACAAGACAAAGAAGAAGATGTCTAGGATATTAAGGAAGAATTTTTTTATATGCATACTGTGTAAATATGTGGAGATATATATATGTTTACACACATATGTGTGTGTGCATATTGTATGTGTAAATGAATGTTCATTATCTTCATTTGTGACATGCTGGATTCTGTAACTGATGATTTTTTCAGATACTCTCACAGAAGTCAATAAATGGTTTTGGGTTTAATACGATGTAGTATCCACGTAGACAACATCATTTAAATTCTGACAGTTCATTAACTTTCCCTTAAGACTCACATGACAGTGTTTTCTCCCCTCTATGCCTTTCTTAGATATTTGGAGCTCTAAATTGCTCATATATTCTTCTTTTCACTGTATGTTTTTAAAGTAGATTTTACTCTCTATGAAAGCAGCTGATTGGAATATGTGAGACTTCGTGGTTTTTCTAAATCTGATAAGTAATGAAAGGAAATTTAATTCTTGCATGTGACCTACTGCCATGATTTGCCCTGATGATGAGACCCTCTGAAGAATGAAAGCAAATTGTTCATTAGTTCTATTCTGTCATTCTTTTTTTTTTTTTTGTACTGAGGAAGCTAACGGAATTGTTAACAAATGCAGACTGATATAGTATTTTCTTTTATTTTTTTATTTATTTTCTGATGTGGAAAATTAGGCCACTAGAAACCAGACTGAGATCAATGCATTTCAACATGAAGCATGAAACAACCTTCTGAAAGTAATATCTCTTATTTAATAGTTTGAGCTTAGTAGTGGAAAGCTGATGACTACTTTTAGAAATCTGATCACTACCCCTGAAGCAGTCATGCAATCTCTGATTTAAAACAAAAAAAAAAACATTTCCAAATATAAAGATTACTGAGACATAACCCTATGTGAGACAGGCTTTGAACACTGAAGTTGTCTCTCTGACCACTATTTAGAATAGCTACATTTTAAAGTGTCACTACTTCTTAAAAAAGGCAGTTAGAAAAGGACTAGTTTTCTCAGCTTGTAAAATCTATTCTTGTCCCTTTACAGGGACAGTTGCCAGTTGCTTATCCATTCTCCAGATGTGACACAGAGAGTGGATGTTGCTCTCAGGTCAGACTGACAAAGACTAAAATGATTTCAATTTTTTAAAAATTTATCCGTTTTTTTGCAGTGATACATATCCTACAGTCACCTGGCTGTGAAGCAGATGGTCTTCAGTCTTACCTATTTTCTTTCCAGTGCACATTTTGGCTTTGGTTTCTGCCTTTTTGTGGTAAGGCTTTTTTCACCTAGGGATCACAAAGTACTCACTGGTTTAGGATGGCACCTCCCAGGCCTGTGTTCCTAGTTAAATAAATAAACAAGAACTCTCTTCTGAATTCTGAAGACTTTGAAACTTTTTGTGGATTCAATATTCTTATGTACTCAGTGAAATCAGTGGGTTTGGATAAAATGCTCTTGATTTCATTGATTTCCATTTTTACTGACTATTTTATCATCTTCTTATTAGAAAGTGGTTTCAATGTTGACCTTTCATATCTGCTACCCTGAGGAAAGCAAGATGAAAAATATTCAGTATAATCCTTCATATTTAATAACAGAAACTGGATCTTTTGTTTGCAAGAAGGAAACAATCTCAGTGTGGGATTTCATTTTGTTGTAGAAAAGAAAGCACATCTACTTTTGTTATTTTCCCATGTGATTTGAACAGGCATAAGGTTTTGAGCAAGTGGCAGCCTTAATCCAGACTCTAAGGTATCTAATTAAGATTTCTAGTGTTTAGAAAGATTAAATGAAAGAAAATTATATTGAAATATGGATAATGTGTGGTTGGCTAGAAATTATTTGCATTCATGTCCTGAAGTGATTTATAATTTAAGGTTGATATAATCTACTTTCTTCAGTCACAATGGTTATTAGTGTTGTGTTCCTTTCTAATGACCAAACTAAGAACTAAAAAATCTAATGCAAAATCATCTACCAAAGTGAATTATTTTCTTCGAAGTAGTATCAGCTAAAAGAAGACATACAAGTGAATATAACAAATAGATAATAATATATACATTAATTGAGTTTGTGTGGCATTGTTAAAACAGACTTAAAGAAATTAATTTGATTTATTGCAAATCAAATCAGAGTAGGATAATGAGGATAAAAATGCCTTCCTTTCCACCTTCTGTTCTTCCTGGCCTTAACTTTATGTCAAATTTTTTCGACCTCCTTCCCCCAGAGGTGCCGAGGGCAAGAAATGGGCCTGCTGTTTATGCCACTCCTTCCTTCTCAGTGATAGGACTCATCACACTCTTACCCTCCTCCAGCATAGGGTCCTTATGCTAAACTCTAAAACGAGTCCTTCCTATGGACTGCAGGTCATCATGAACTGCTCCAGCACAGGTTCTTTCCATGGGATGCCATCCTTCAGGAACAGGCTGCTCCAATGTGGATCCCCTGTGGGGTCACAGGTGCTGTCAACAAATCTGCTTCAGCAGCAAACCTGCTCCCTCTCTATGGGGCCACTGGTCCTGCCAGGAGCCTGCTCTAGCATGCTTTCACAGCCTCCTTGAGGCATGCACTTTCTCCAACGTGGACTCTTCCATGGGTTGCAGGTGGATACATCTGGTCTGCCCTTGACCTCTATGGACTTCAATGGGACAGTCGGCTTCATCATGGTCTGCACCACAGTCTTCACCACGGACTGCAGGAGAATTTCTGGACTACCACCTAGATCAACCCCTCCTTCTTCATTGACCTTGATGTCTGCAGGGTGGTTTTTTTCACATACTCCCTCTCCTCTCCTCTCCTCTCCTCTCCTCTCTTCTTGCCAGTGCTTCCCCACAGTAATTTCTTTGTCCTTAAAACAAAGACACTGCCACCACTACTGTTGGACTCTGCATTGGCCAGTGGAGGGGCCATCTTGGAGCCAGCTGTGGGACATGGGGGAAGGTTCTGGCAGTTTCTCGTAGAGGCTACCCCTAAAGATATCTCTAAAGACAAAGAGTCTGAAGACTAAAGCTATGGACTAAATCCATGGAAAAAAATAGTGGAAAAAAGATACAGAAGATATAGTTGGAAATGTCATCTAAATACAAAAGATCATTTTGATGGTAGATATGATTACAATGTTGGAGACTTTCTGCATTTGCAATGATCTTTAAACAGTTCTTCTGCTTTAAAAGTCATTAAAGATAAATTTAGCATCTACCTTATATGTAGATTTTTATGTATTAATTTTTCTGTCCAATAAAACGTTATAATCTTGTTCCTATGTTTGAAAGTTACTGATGTTGAATTACTTTTTGCTACAATATCTCAATTTAGTTTATAACATACTATTCATTACCACTTCAAAAGTGCTTAATTGTATGTTACAGACTTTTTACTGCATATTCTGTTGACAAAAATGTGATACAGATGCCTTATATGATGCCTTATATTTTAATGGTGTTTTAATGAGGTATAATGTCATAAGTTTGTGTTCAATGCAGGTTGCCTCAGTTTACAGTTAATAAGCATGCAAATACACTAGGGTGAAGAGGCTTTCAGGACCCCATAGGAATGGCCACTTACAGAACTTCTTTGTTTCTGCTTCTCATACATGGAACAGAGTTTTCATAATAAACTTCAAGTGATTTTCAATTCCAGTTCAATTTCTCCCTATATTACATTTGTCAAGATTCCTCAGTGTGCTCCTCACCACAGAATCAATTTTAAATGTACAAAAGCAAAACCCTGCCTTCTCCAGGACACTTTTCAAACAAGTGGTATATAAGACTCCTAGTGTATCTCTGCCAGTCTCCCCTGCAGCTTTGGACTCACACTGAGAGATTGGACTGTCTGACCTCCTGCACTATTCTCTCAGTCTATGAAATACCAGGACACTAATGGTAAGTGCTGTCATGAGTGTGAGAAAGATTTAAACTCAAATTCCTACAGAGTTTTTTATTTGGGTCATGTACTTAAATTAAAACTTTCTTATGGTGGAGGTATCTGTAAGATTCTCCCTCCATGTGAGTTTACTAGGTTGTTCAACAATATAAGAATTTTCACTGTAATATCTCCTACAGAGCAAACAGAGACATGTTTCCTCAATACGGCTGTTTATTTCACTGTTTCTTAGTGTAATTCCCAATTAGAAGCTTCTGTTGATTTTATTTGGATACTATCAGGTTTAACAGTTGGCCTACCCAAAGATGCTTCATCTTCCTCCCACTTCCCCTAAAAAGCCAATATCTCCTGTTCACATAAACCTCATTCTTTTAGGATTCCTGAAGAAAGGGAAATAAGTGAACCTGTTTGAAAGTATCTTTAATAAATTAGCCTGAAGAGAGATAATGGCACAGTGTAAAATGTTTTTTATTGCCTACTGTACCTCATGCCTAGGAACGGAAGCATGAAAACTTAGAATTACCAAAGATTTCCTTATTAACTGCAAGCAGGTGGCAATAGTGTAGAATCTAATCAATGAATAATTTGAATGAATTCAAAGAAGGAGACAAGACCCATTTATTTTGTTTAGCATTTGATTAGCTGTTTCAGTTTGGTTCTTATTTTGTACTTTAATTTTCCATAATCGGCACATAGCTATCAGGATATCAGATGTTTTTAGAAACTAGAAAATAAAATTAATAAACCAGTTACTTGGGCTTATCTGTGCATCTCTGGGATATCTGGCCTCAAAAAGTACTGCCTTCTCTGGTATAAAGAAACTGAAAAGATTAAGCAGTCTGGAACAGGCAGTGTACACAGTTTCATGTTGTCTGAAAATTTCACTTTGTCCTTATCCAAAGTTTAAGGCTTTTCTTTAAAATAACAGGTGACCAAGTAAGATTAGAATGAAAATGAAAGGTAGGATTCTCACACAGTTCAGGCTTTTGACATGCAGTTTTTCTTCATTTTCTTCAAAGTAGGAGTTTCCAACTTCACCAAGTCAGGGACTTATTATTATAAAGAAATGTAGAGAGGATTTTTGTTTCTCAAAGGCTTAAAAATCTATGTTAAAAGCTCCTTATTTAGTGGGTTTTTTAATTTGAACAGTCTCAGTGAAATGCTTCTAATTTAATGAATTATAAAAATGCTTGCTTAGAATTGATTTGGGTATATTCTACTGGGACTGACTATTCTAATCAGAAGGATGTTCTATTTATTCCAAATTTTTGAAGGACAAGTATAATTTTATCATTAGCTACAGTAGGAATAAATTAATATAATTGTTGAGTAAGTAGACTATATTGAAAAAAAAAAAGGTGTTTTCTCCATCCATATGGTTCTACAGGTATTTGCGTTCATATTGCAGCAACATTTATGGAGACTGGGACTCCATTGTGTTACATAACACAAGCACGGATATTTAGAAAGATTTTATAGGAGAAGAAACCATTTACAGTAGTATTAATAGCTATTACTTTAAATTACTTCTTTTGCTTTTGAGATGGTCATCTCAGCAGAAACGTGTCAGAAAAAACAGACATGAGCAGGTACACAACCTTTCTGGAATCTAATCAAGCCTAAGCATAAATCATCATCTCCCTGCAGACCAAACTCATTTGTTATCCTTCTGCTTCCATAGCATGGAACCTGACGTTGAAATTCACTTCAGTCTAATTCAGTTCCTTTCCATCTATCATCTTTTGTGATTTTCCTCAAAGGAGACTCCCTGAGCTTTATTATTAGTGTCTATGGCAAAGCCACAAACCTGCAATGGTCAGGGTATGCTGCTGTGAATCATACAAAAAAGTCATCTTGGACTACACTTTGATTTGTTAAGATTTTGCAAGAAATTTAGTAAAATGTTTCAATGACAGGTTTCTGGGTGCAATTTACTTTCTGTAGACCCTCTGTAAAGAGATCCTTCAAGGTCTTGAATGTCTACATTGCTAAAAGAATACTTTTTCTTTTTGCTTAAGTTTCAGAGAAATAATCAGAGGTGAAATTTAACGATCAGTAGAAAGCAGCTGCCTATACCTATGAATTTTGTTAAGTGTGACTTTGAACATGTTGATTTCCTAAATGAATATGGCTAGCATCAAAAGGCACTTGTGCTAGAAGTTGTGCTGGCGATAGTGCAGCAGAATGAAGTGCTAACAGAAATTTGGGCTCAATATTGTTCCTGTTGCTGCCAGTAGCTGTTTGTGACAGATGGCTATTTCTGAATATATCTATGTCATGATTCTGAGGTTTGGTTCGGTTTTCTTATGTACCTTTTTGCAACAGCTCTAGGAACAACTTCTACCTGTGCTTCTGGTTAAACAGCTTTCCAGAGTAAGATGGAAGATATGCTCAAACAACCTTATCTGCAGATAGACTGGGCAGAATTAGAGTGCGGAATTAGACTGCGTGGTGCAGTCAGCTCCAAGCCTGTGTGGCAGTAGAGACAAAACCTTGCATCCTGGGAAGGACATAGGAGGGAAATATTTTTTCATGAACTGTATTAATAATGGGTAAGATAATAAAAATTATCGAATATCTCTGACTGAGGAATCTGAAGGCTGTCTGATATAGTGAGGAAGAGGTGAACAGAACTTTATAGCCATGCCAGTAGGATATTTTGATTTTTCTCCAGGTTTCCAGGTACTGGAAGGTTATGTTTTCCCAATTTAAACTTTTAAATTTTTGACGCAGGCTAAATTGAATTTTGCATTACAGTTTATTTCAAGTGGAAAGCAATTAATAAGAAAATTTCTTTCGATACTGAGGGAAGATAAAGAAAATAAATCAAAGACAAATGCTACGGCAAATTCTACATAATGTGTTGCTACTGTACCTTTCATGTAAAAGTGAAGCCTATAGAATACAAAATGGATTTCTTTAGTTTTATGTCAAGCTGCAAGTGAACCACAGATAAAATCTCATTTGTATAAACATATGACAGCTAGGATACATGAACTCCTATGTTTCTAATGGTAGGATTAGGGTTAGGGCACTTGGACAATGAACAAGTGACAGTCAAAGGAAGATTTAGTGAATAGATTTATATGAAATAGACTTAGTCAAAATTATTCTTCAATCAGTCGAATAAATAATTCCATTAGCAAATGGTCACTTGCCTTTATTGTGTACAAATTGTTGTATCACCAGTATAGTCTGAACTAAGTATTCATCTGCACTATCTTGCTAATAAAAATTCTTCCCCACAGATATAGTGTTACAGATTGCAAAGAACATCAGTCAGCAGCAATAGTTTACAAATCAGACCTAGTGGGGCAAAGCTGTTTAGCAGCGTGTGCCTCATACTGTGGCATGTAAGATTACTCTCATGCAACACTTGAGCTGTAAACATTTCTAGTTTGCAGAGGGTGATGAAAAAAACTTCAGTAATGTACACTGCACATGCTTACTGCATCACAGTAATATTTAGAGCCCTCATGTTTAATCTCATGGAAGTTAATAGGGCCTAGCAGTGAAGAAATGAGATGACAGAACTGAAGCACAAATAGCTGGAACATCTTCCTGACTGTGTTCTGGCAAGTTGTTCTGCTGGAATATTTTCCTACCCAGAAAAAAACTCATTAATGTATTTAAAGGTAGGCTGACCAAAGTCCTGGTTAATGTACAATTGAGAAAACTTTGGAATTAGCTTAAATAGATTATATTGTTCTTTTCTATTTCAAATTTCTACAGTTTTAGGACATAGAGTAAAATAACTGATAATTTCGTAAATTATATCAAACATACCTAGATGCATTTTCCACTACACAAAATAAATCTTATGTACAGGTGCATTTCACTTCAGCTCACCAATTCTGGATCATTTTAATATTAGGAGAGATTTCACTAGCCATCAGTGAAAGAGAAATCTTGTCAACTTTTCCTAGTAGCAGGTAAAGAAATTGATTGCTAGTTCTTTTTTTTTCCTTCTGCAATTTCATAAACACTCATATATTCTTTCAGTTACGTTTCCAGGGATTTTCTGACGTGTAGGAAAAGACATTTCAAACAATAATAATAGCACATGGTTTCCCAATGATGAGGCAATAAGACATATTTGGGGTGGTAATCTTTACTTATTATTGTTTTCAACTCATAATGTGGCAGCGTTTTTTTATGTTGTTTTGCTACCTTTCTCTTTTGTAGTATCTGTAGGTATACCTTTCTCTTTTGTAGTATCTGTAGGTATACCTTTCTCTTTTGTAGTATTTGTAGGTATATAATGGTTGGCGGCCTGCTACAAGTAGATAATTTGAATGAATATCATTCTGCTACAAAAAAATTATTTAAAAATATTAGAGTGTGATGATTCCTTTTGTTACATTCTTTTCTGAGCTTTCCCAGGTCACAATGACATTACATAATGACTACTTATAGAGGCCTGTATACGTTGGGGTGTTGAGTCTCACTATATCAACTGAGAATTTAGTTTAATATTTGGTACTCCGTCTCTGCTTTGGACTTTTCACCAAATTGCACTGTGGGAGCAGTGGATAGTCATTCGAATTTGATTCAGTACAGGTTTTGACTTCATCCAATAGATTTTGATGAGGTTTTCAACATGCAGCTTAGGGCATGTATGCTTAAGTATTTACAAAACAGGATGGGAGTCACTTACTAAGCCTAGATACCACGTGTTTTATTAAGATTGAGTAGAGTATTACATCTGACCTATGGACACCAAAACAGGAAGCCCAAGTCTCCTATAGGTCCTGTGCTGCATCTGCTGTATTGCACAGACTTTTTAGTTGGCACTAGAACCATATGTTCTAATCTAGATGTCCATATGTGAGCTAGAAGCTCTCATTGTGCTCACCACAGGTCTGGTAAATACAGCCACTGGATTATAGAATTTTATTTAACTCATTCTTCTGAAGATGCTTATATTTCATTGGGTTGCTCTCTTGAGTCTGTTTAACTCAGCTAAGTACAGATATTACCAGAAAGTAATACTATTTTGCTTTGTGGTATACTAGGATAGCTGATTTGCAGCCCCTCCTTGTCTTCATATTTTCAAGAAAGAAATTTTCATCAGATGTACATGGCATCTTGACTTGACATTGTTCTTAGTGTCTGTTTACTGCAAAATATTAAACAGAATTATGAATCTTCAACAGACCTTTTTTTCTAGTTCTGATTTTATTCCAGTCAGGATGCTGTTTTCTTTTATATGTCTCTTGGAAATGCCCTGTTCTTACTCTATTAGCCCAAATAGATGGATTTGCATGCTTTTTGCTATGTTCTGTGTAAATTTTTGGTATTAAATTGATGCTGGCTCTTTTGTCTAATGATCCAAATTTGTTATTCTGGGACATTGTTTTGTAGTTTCAAAATGTGTAGTAGTAAGTAATGTGTTTTAATACCTTGCAGATGCTTCTGGTTAAAGTTGGAATTTTTCTTCTTTAATTTATGGTGAGTTTAATTAAAGCATTTTCTTTTAGTCTAATCATATAACATTAGTAATCCTAAGTTATTGCTTGAGTCCTATGTCATGTTCTAGGGACTACATAAAATGTATCTCTCCACTTATGGAATGTAGGGTTTATGTTTTACAGGTACTTGCCATTTATGATTTTAGAACTGGTGGCTGCTATTAACTCTAGTTTCTCTCTATCATTCTCTGCTTCCTATTCTTAGATTGGGTTTGTGCAGCTAGAGCATTTATTTATGTTTCAGGTGTTTTGATCTTGAAGAGTCAATAAACACTATTTTCAGTTAAAGTATGGAAACATTGCTTCAGGCTTCTCTTCCAATATTTCCCTCTTTTTTTTTTTTTTTTTTATTCTTGCTTTTAGATGTTATGTATTTGATCGTATGTTGCTACTTCTTTGGATTTTTTTACTTCTATGTTTGTTTTCTTTTTACTTGTTAGCAATAGCTAGTGATTTAAGATGATGTATGAGCATTCATAAACAAAACCAGCCAGACATTCACTTCTCCCCATTCTTTATGCCCTTTTTAATACATGCAAGCATATTCAGTGTAATGACAAATGAACTGTTTGTTTGAAATAAGGACAGGACTTGGGTATGTTAGTTTTTCTGCTCCATTACTCAGCTGGAAAAAGGAACAAACAGGCACTTATTTACTTCCTGAGTTGTTCCTTGCTTGCACTTCATATTCATATTTATTCAAAACTCCCAACAGGATGGAACCAAATCCATTTCCAAGCTGCAGAATCCACTTTGAAGTGATAACTTTAAGCTACCTATAAGTGATTTGTTAACCTCTAAAGTTCATATTTCAGTTGTCAACAAAATATCATTTGATCTGCTGAAGTAAAATACTCTCCTGGTGTTGGCTGGACAGAGTTCATTTTTTCTTAGTAGCTGAGGAAAAAAAAAGTGGAGGAGAGAAGTGAAAGGGTTTTTTAAAGAGAAAATGGAGATAGTGCAAAATGAACATGGAGAAAACAGCTCTTTTTTGCCTTCACACTATTCCAGGCTATATTTAGAAAATTTATGTACTAATCCAACTTGTATAAGCTTAGAGAAAACCTGATTTATGAGATCATAAAGTTTAGGGGTTTAGGTGATTGACTGATTGATTGATTGATTGATTGATTGATTGGATGAAATAGAGATGTTAATTCATGAGATGTTAATTGTGGTCTAACTGCAGAGGAGCAGGCCAAGGGGCAGGATGCAATACAGTGGCTGGGCAATAAGCCAATGAACAGCACCATTGTAACTGCAGATGAAATAATAATTATTTGTGATAGCTTGCTAATCAGTGAAAGCATGGAAAAGGTTTCTGACAAGCACTATCAAGGTAATTGAGGTGAAGCATTGAATCTGCATAAATTTACACTTTCATCATTGTTCACAAGATACAGTCTCTCAAAATAGACTTGGCTGGTTTCAAGACAAGCACTAAATCAAAGCAAAAGAGTGCAATAAAGGCACAGCGTCAATAGTGCTTACAAAATACAGATGCATCTTACATAGGCAATTATCTAAAGAATCTGTTGTCCTTAATCAAAGGGTGATACTCAAGTTACTTTTTGAAATTACCAAAGAGTCTGAGTTAGCATATACCATTCTGGTTTAAGGAACACAAAAGAAATTCTGAAAATGAGATCTTTGGAAAACACATAATTTGGTTATTCACCTTGCTTAAAAATACCCAACCCATTAAATAAGGACTGTTGAAGGTGTTGTTCCTCATATTATTTTGACATACATACGCAAGCTGTCTTGGAAACATGTATTTATTAGGTTTCTTTATGAGCTGCAAATATGATACTCTCATGATCTCAAGAGCTAAGTCACTGCTTCTGATGGAAGGCTAATCTGTAGTCCTTCAGCTCTCTGTGCACATTTTCTGAGTATCAGCTGCCAGGGTAATTCTGGTGCTCATCCCTGAAGCCATAGCTCTGTGATCTGCCTTATCTCCAGATTCTTTTGCCTCTGGGAAACAGCAGTGGGTCTCCTGACAGTGCAGTCTCCTAAAGGAAATAACAGTTTATGTAAAAGAAAGGAATTTGAACTCTCAAAGCATGCATACAAACAGCAAAAAACTAGACTGTACAGATCTGTTCATTCTTCCCTAAGGTTTATCGCTTACTGAAAAAACCCTACTGAGATTTCTAGAGTCCTTCTCTCTGTCAACCTTTCTCGTCAGATAGTTTTTGACAACTCATTTTCCTCTCTCTGTCTTACTATGTTTTTTTCAAAGTTGTTTTCTCTTACATATGTAGGGCGGTCATCTTATTAAAGACAAATCTTATTAAAGATTAAATCTTGTTTTATCTTATTAAAAATAGAGATGGGTTTTAAACTAATCATATAGTTTCTGAGTATTCTTATTTATACTATATTGCTGTTTGCTCTGATTTTGACTAACATCATCCTACAGGAAACTTTGTTGCCTCCCTTGCTGAGCAGGTAATATTCATGCTTCTAAATGTTTCGGTATTGATATAACATAGTGGAAAAATTCAAAATATATATCATGTGCGTATCTGCATATACACACGAAATAATAGTTTATCTGCTAAATAATTTTAACCACTCATTCTGGATGTTTTAATTTTGCCTCCTGTGTTCTTTCCTTAGTCCCCATCTACAGTAATGCTGCATAAAATTAAGAACAAAGACTACTATAATTATAATCTGCTGTAAGGTTTGTATATCTTATTTATTGCCTTTTATTCATGTCTTATATATGGTCATTCACTGACAAAGTTATAAATCATGCTGTCATATTTGAGTAGTTGTTTTATTTTAGCCATGCAAATCTTTTTGCCTAGATACAAAATTTTAGTAGAAAGAGCATATATTTGTCTAGTACAGTGTGTTCTAGGCATGTTTTTATAGCGTACTTCTTTAAAAAGATTATCTCTCAAAGCTGTTGCTGTTGACACAGCTATGAAGCACATAGAGTTTGCTTTTATAGTATAACAATAGACACATCCATGTAGGTAACAGATTTTACACTGACAGATCTCTTGGCATGCTGCATTTGTACTCCAGGCAAACTCCAAGCACCATTGCAATTATTGGATTGAGTCTCATTGTATATGTGAGCATTCAATGCAGAACTCTCCTAGTGATGCACATACTAAATATATCTTCCAAGTGTCATCTGTTCTGTCATAATCTTTCAACTATTTATTAATAAATAAATAAAGCTACTTTACTTTTAGCTATATTGGTGGATTAGGGCAGGAGATACATACCTAATGCTGAAGCTGCCTTCCCTATTATAAATCTGATGACTTATAACATAGATATATCTCATATATCAGTCATATCTCAGCTGAATTTAAAAAGTTTTTTAGAAATTTAATAACACTAGAACCATTTTAGAAGTTCTGGTTTGAATGTTTGGTCCCAGTAAATCAGTAGCAAATGCATAATGATGTCAGCACGTTGAGGGTTTCACCCATGGTATTCTCAAGTGTTTCTTTCAAATTCATTCATTTAGCTTTTTGAACTCAAGATATNTTTTTTTTCCTACTGGAATGAGAAGCGGCAAGGAAAAGAAGAGAGGCTAGTATAAAATATACATAACAAAAGTGCGCGTATTTTTCATAGAGATTTTTTAATGAGGGATTAGTTACATAGGAGCTTTAGGGATTAATTAACCAATACCTAATTAAAGCAGGGTTCTAAAATGGATTTTCTGTAAATCTGAAAGTCATACTGAAGGAGAAAAAGGAGAAAAGTGAAATGATGTAGAATAACGGGATGGTTTTTAAACTGAGCCAATATATCACATCAAAAAGAATGGAGAGAAAAAACAGACAAAGAGCCAAAAAACATGGGAGCAGAAGGTTGTTACTGTCTTTCTATTCCTTTTGTTTTAATGGATAAAATTTTAATTTTTCTGGCCCATATATTGACCCATTTACAAACTGTACTCTGAAAAGTCATCTGTTTGAACAGTAAGGCTTCCTGTAATGCCAGCTAGAATGTCTTGAGCACAATCATTAAGAGTTCTCCTATTCTGAAAACAAGATGTTTTACTAGAAGACTAACATGAAAAACATGTTGACTCTAACATCCACTAGTATTTTGATTTTTTGACTCTTTTCTCAAGTTGCACATAAAATAGAGCTAGTATTTTTGGGGAGAGGGGTAAACCCTGGATGGTTTTAAGATTTTAATTTGAAAAGCAGTTTCAATAGAAATTATAAATCCAGATTATAATGTGGTTCTCTTTTTTTCTTCCTTCCACCAATTTTAAGGTTAAAATGGCCCTTAATGCATTTTTATTTGAAGCTCCTATATAATGACTATAAAAATTCACCTTGCAATACCTTCATTGAATCTAATAATTTTTGGATGAATAAGTACAGATTTTACATAGACAGTCTTAGCTCAAAAACTTTTATGAAGGTGCCTCTATCATTTCTCCAGGGAAGTTTTTCAAAAGGTTAATCATTGTTAAAATATGTCTTTCTTCCCTTTTGAATTTGTCTACCTTCAATTTTAGCCCTCGAATTTTTTAATGGTTTTGGAAATTCATGGTGAGATGGTTCTGCAGCATGGCCAAACATTAAATCTTTGTCAAGGTCATTGCTTCTTCCCAGGATCTTCAATAATTTTTTGTCCCACCGTGTTTATGTCTTTTCATCTGACTCTAGGAAAAATGGTAGCTGACAGAGCCCATTATTCCTCTTGACTGTGACCTACTTAAAAATGTTTTGCCTCAGTTTAAAAATGACCTGTTATTATCTATGACTTCACTAGTTCTTGGTTGTCTATATTTTCTTTACATGTATAATGGAGACATTGAGTTGCATTGAATTGAGGCTACATGTTCCTTCTGTGATTTCCTATTAGTGATCACATTTTGCTATTGTCCTGGTTTGAGACAATAGAGAATTTTATCACTTAGAACAGAAGCTCGTTAAATGAAAAAAACAAAACAAAACAAAAAAACAAACAAGATTTATTACAAGGAAAGGGAAAAGAAAAAAAAAACCCAAATATATATATATTTATAATAACAATATAAATATGTATTTTTATATATATATCACTCATACACACACAGGATTTCCAAATGATGAAAACACACACACACACACACCCTCCATGAGAAAGAAATTGAGTTCAAAGAACTACCCCACTGCCCTGAGAAAACCCACCCGAGGAAAAACTCACAAACAAAGAAAAAAAAAAAGGGAAAGCAAAACAAAAATTGCTGGGAAAGGGTATGAAGATGAGGCCCAAACCACCAACTGGAAAAGGCTTATGGCTGCCAGGTAGTTCTTCGCCGATGCTGAAGTGAGCTCAGAGGGGGAAGAAGGGTTAGTTGAGGCTTCCAAAAGAAACTGCTGGAGACAGCTTCCCAGGCCAGGATGGAGGCAGGAGAGAGAGTGACCCTTCCCGCGCTGAGCTTTAAAAGCCTTCCTTATCTCCGTCCAGCACAGCCAGTTTGTCCAGTCAGCAAATAGTCTTGAGCTGTTCACTCCTCCCCTTTGCTTGCGTCACTCCTGTCATGGCAGTCCCCAGCTTAGCCATGCGGTCCCCCAAAGCCTCACGGGTAGGTGCAGGGAATGATGGGGGGTGGTCCATCAGTCCGTTACCATGACAACAAGGTGGGTCCCAGCTTTGGACGTCTGTCACAGCTCATAACAAATGCGAAAGAATTCAAACAAAAGGGGAAAAAGAAAACCAAACAGATTAAAACTGTAACAGCTATCGACCAGTTACCACTTTGTCATCTATTGACTAGGTGCTAAATCAATCTTGAGTAGTGTTAATTCCTTCAATCAGAATGTTGTATGGTAAAACTCAGTTTAGATGACCACATCAAAGATCAACAAAATCCAAGTCTTTTCACCCGACTACACTAAACTAAAAATATATATAATTGAAGGAAAAATCTGTTGTCTGCTACAGTATTTCCCTGATTTTATGGAACAGTCACAGGCTCAAGAGTACTGTTTGCACTGAAATAACAACTAATCTCATCAAAATCTACTCTACTACTCTGTAATGTCATATGTTGTATCACTCTGAGATCAAACACACTACTTTGCCTGACTAAATGAGAGAGGAACATGTTCAAGTGTGAGAATGTATTCTACAGAAATATAGAGAATGTACTCTATAATCTACAGTTCAGAAGTAATGCCAGGTTGTGTTCTGCATATCTACTGCTGTTAAATGTCAAAAGAGAAATGAAGTGGTTCCAGGAACTTTTGTGACTTCTTGTTACTTTTACTTCAGAAAAATTAAAAGTTTTAAAAATTTTCTGTGCAGCAGTACCTTCTATTGGTGGCATATGCATTTCATAGACATGAATATCTTTCTGGAGTAGCATTCAGAAGTTCAAGATGTGACACTTTTAAATCATCTTAAATAAAATTGACTTAAAACCAAGTTTGGGGTGCAGTCTATCTATCTATCTATCTATCTATCTATCTATCTATCTATCTATCTATCTATCTTTNNNNTTTTTTTTTTTTTTTTTTTTTTTTTTTTTTTTTTTTTTTTTTTTTTTTTTTTTTTGTGGCTTATTGAGGCACAGACTCCATTTAATGATCGAAGGCATTTATTGAGTGTTATAGCAAGTTTTATATTCCCTATACTTAGCTCAGTACTTTTCCACTAAGTCCATGCCCCTTCTAGGACCTTGCACAAGTTTCCATTATATTAATGATTATAATAATTATAGTAATTTAGAGCCCTTGACAACAATCCTCCTAGAGTATTTTCTCACAGTCCCAGTTCTTTGAGGTCTATTAAAATACTCCATGGTTTTCTGCTCACAAGAGCAATAACATCTCATCCAACAGATATGGAAAATTTGTCCATTGATCCAATGATTTAGAATTCAGACTTAGAAACACTGTTATATTTTTCTCCCTACATCAAATGGTTCGTATGTGGCACTTATCAGTGATAGCTATAATTGTTACCTATCTGGCTCAAAAGTATCTCTTTCCTTTAACATTCAATGCAATAGGATTATTGCTACTGCAACTATGAATTAATTAAACTTGTCATCCTGTTTCCCATGTCTTAAAGGTGGACTGTAGAACTAAACTGAAGTACATTTCAAAGGCAATATCAGTGCTTCTCTTTGACAAAATTCCTTAAATCTACATATACGTGACAACACAATCAGTAAAACTGGTTGAAATCATTAAAACTGGCTGACAATTTCCAGAAAACTTGTTTTTCAGTGATATACAACAATTACAATGTATTGAAATCCTCCATGAGTATGTATAGATAGCATTTATTTTAATCTAGGATTTTTTTTAATCTTATCAATACAAATAAAATGTGTTTTTTACTATTTTTCATTTTTACTATTCTATTTTAGAATTAAAGGAAAATACAAAACAAAGCCAAAATTGCCATTTCAGATTCACTGTAAGAGTCACAATTATTGATCAGCAATAGAATGAGGTTAAGAGAGGTACTGTCACAAAACTATGGAAACAATGTTAAGAAATTAACTTCAGGTTAAGGTCTGTAAATATTTATACCCCTTACATAAACAATTATTTAAAATTGACTGGTACAAATGGAGAGAGAAGGCCACACCTGGGCAACAGTGTCGAGAGATATATAATGGAATAGTGCTGGCTTTAATAAGGAGTTCAAGGTAAACAGTCTTTACTAAAGAGTTCAGACTTCAAGAGTTCTGTAGTTTTCAGAGAAAACCAGTGACTTGTACATGTATCTGGACAACAGTAAGATGTTAAATGGGTAACTGTGGTTATGCTGCAATCAACAGAAAGCAGATCCTTTTCCAAGAATAGTATTTCAACCAACTGAAATACTATTTCTAGTTTAAAATTTTTGTCAGTGAAACATGTCTAAAAATAACTGCTATCCCCAGAAAATTTGCAAATTTTAAGATGAAAGGAACATTGTTGATGTGTGAACCAAATACTTGCATTTACCTTCTTGGGATTTCTGTATGGTGTTCTGTCACCTCTGGTCTTCAGTTATTATGGTTTGGGGACGTGTTTTGTTCTCTAATATGCACAGTGAACGACTTTTTATTTAAGTACAAAACTTTCATGGTCTATAAACTAGCAAAATGCCTTTAAATTACCAACTTGAATAAATACTTCATAGAACCAGAGTCCTAGTATTAGCAGTTATTCATAGCAAAATGGGGATGAATAGGTAGTAAAAGATTAGAGCTATTGACCTATAGTTTTTTCTGTTTGGAGTACCATTGCTATTGATATTGTGAAGGAGCTTAAGGGAAGTGAGAAAGAGAAATAAAATACAAGGATAGAATGGAACAACAGTAGACTAATGTACAGAAAAGAGCAGGAGAGAAAGTGATGGTTCTAAACTTTTCTTTTGTTTAAAGTTTTTCTGTCCCATAAGGACATCCACTGCTCATGCTAACAGATGAACCAGTTTTGGGATGAGTAAAAAAAAACCCTTACAAAGCAAAACAAACAAAAAATATTATAAGGGTTAGATATCGGTACTGCAAAGTGTTGATGAAAGAGAAAATACTGTGATTCATTGTTATATAGGCAGTAAATGTCATGAAAATATAACTGAAATTACAATTATATGGAAAAGATAAAAATACTTACAAAGTGATGTCGTATTTCCAGTTCAAGTAAGGTAAGTAATCTACAAATAAAGACTTTTTTGAAAATTTCAAGGAGAACTGGAAGGCCACAGATGTGCTCTGCATTTCTCCACCAGCCAGGTGGAAGGAGTGGGTGGAACTAAGATATACAGAACATTAATTTCTAAGTTGTTAATTTTAATATAGATGCTTTGTAGCCATTGCACAAAAGGCATCATTAAAAAGCAATTAATGTTAACACAGTGCTTTGTTTACAGTAATAAAATTGCTATATACTGAACAACAATTGGATAATTATACCAGTTGTGATTATTGGTTGCACAGATGGGAGGGTTTAAAAGCAAATTACCTGATCAAATTCTGTTATTGAATTTTAATTAACTTTTTGATGTTTTTCTTGGCTGTCTGAAATGCATAATCATTATTCAGTTTACTACAGGAAGGTAGGAGCCTTTATAAATATTAAACATTTGTGGGGAGGCATGGGGTTGTCAGTCAGTGAAACGTATTTGTGTTTCATATTACATAGACTAATGTATACAACTGATGATAAGGATGGACATTTTTCTATGCAAAGCACATCAGTGACTAAAGCAAAAACAAGCAAACCAGCAAAAATCAAAATGACAGCCTCATACAGAATCACAGTATGAATGATGTTGAAAGGGTCCTCTGGAGGTCCTCTGGTCCAATCCTGCTGCTCAAACAGGACCTCTTGGAACACATTGCAGAGGATCATCCACATACCTTTTGAATATTTCTGAGGAGGAAGACTCGACCACCTCTCTGGGCAACCTGTGCCAGTGCTCAGCCACCCTCACAGTGAAAAATCATTTCCTGATATTCAGAGGGAACTTTTTGTGGTTAAGTTTTTGTCCATTGTCTCTGGTCCTGCCACTGCACACTATAGAAAAGAGCCTGGCTCCATTTTCTTTGCACTCTCCTTACAAGTGCTTATATACATTGCCAAGATCTCTCTTCAGACTTCTCCAGGCTGAACAGTCTCAGCATTCTCAGCATTTCTTCACATATGAGGTGTTCATCCCTGTGACCCATATGACTTCTCCACAGCAAGAGCACATTGCTGGCTCATATCCAAGCTGGTTTCCACCAGGACTTCCAAGTTATTTTCTGCCAACCTGTTTTGCAGCTGAGAAACTCTCAACATAAAGCAGCTGTGGTGGTTTGGACCACTATATCACTGGGGGCGTGTACAGCAGAGACAAAAGACTGAACAGATTCAACAGCAACTAACAAATTTATTGTCTAGGGTTCTACCAAAAACCTTATGGGACCCTGAGGCACTCAACGAAATACACAATATAACACCCGGCAATGTCACGCAAAACCAAAAAAAACCAAAACTGCTCCTCAAAACCAGCTGGCCGGCTGAGAAGCAGGGGAAGGAAAGGGGGAGCCACCTTGCTGATGGTACACTCCTCGAAGCCCCTGCAAGACAAAAAAGGTGAAAAACACCACCCCCCACCCCCCACCCCTGCCCAGGGACATCCACGGGGGAAAACTATCACTTGTGGTTAGGCTGGGTTGGCTTCGATGGCGCCATGCTGCTGCCTGTGCCAATGCAGGTGAGTGGAAGCAAGCCACGTGGTCTGGGAACCAGGAGGAGGGGAGCCATGCTGCTCTCAGCTCAAGAGGTAGCCAAACGAAAGAGAGAGGACTTCCGTGTTCAGGCTTTTTATGCCCTGGAAGTCTTGCGGCAATTCAATGTCTTCTTCCTGGCCAGGCTGTCCTCTGATTGGCCGATGGTGTTGGACTCCGCCTTTCGGGATCTTCACTCCAGGCAAAATGGCGGTTCCCACTGAAACGCCATGTGCTTGGGGCCCAGGGGGCTGGCAGCTGCCACTGCTGCTGACTGCAGAGTCACCGACGCCACCCGCAGTGCACTCACCGCTCGCAGGGATCCCGCAAGAGGGATCCCCAGAGCAGCGGCACCACTCATGGCTATTTGGAGTGGCTGCAATCACTGTGTTGTCACCACCAGCACAGCGCCAGCACTGGGCACCTGCCACCACCCCAGGGACCCCATGGGAGGAATCCCCGGGCCAGCAGGACTGCAGGATCCTCCCACAGGCCAGGGAGGGCAGTGGGTGCAGCCGCACACCACGACGACCAGCGGGGAGGCACTGCCACCATCCCCAGAAAGCCAGGGAGTGGCATGGGGCCGGGGGGGGGCTGTGGGAGCCTGCGTTCCCCACTACTGCTCCATTCTTCCCATCGCTGGGAGCTGACATCACCAGCAGAGGGGCACCATGCAGCTCTGGGCAGGACCAGGCAGCACTGCCCGCCCACACAATGCTGCCTCTTCACCACCAATGCCGAGTTCTCGGTCCCCTGCCACAGCCATTTTGAGGGAGATGGGGGAGATGGCTCTGTGTTACTCTACCGCTGCTGCTTCTTGGCCCCTACCCAGGACGTGGAGAATGAGAGGGAGAGAGACCCGCCGCTCTCATGCCGTCCCGCCATCCCCAGGCAACAAGCAGGGAACCGACACAAGCCAAGATCCAGCCCCCCTCCTCACTGCCAACTCCAAGACTCCCACTTCCCTTCTTGTTTCTAAAAATAACCCTGGTTTTATGAATAGGGCAAACAAGCAAACACCCTCCCCTCCTCCTGTCCCCCCAAAAACCCAGCCTGATATCCAACCTGGTTTCCACTAGGACTTCCAGGTTATTTTCTGCCAACCTGCTTTGCAGCTGGGAAACTCCCAACATAAAGTGGCGTCTAGGATTGTTCCTCATCAGATGTAGGATTTTGAACTTCTTCTTGGTGAATTTCATGAGGTTCCTGACAGCCCCTTTCTCCAGCTGTTGAGGTCATGCTGTTGGATGGCAGCATGGCCTTCTGACCATGGTATCAGCCACTGCTCCCAGTTTAGTGTCACCTGCAAATTTGCTGAGAATAAACACCTGTCATCTTTATTATTATGAAGATGCTGAACAGAACTGGATGCAATACTGATCCCTAGGATACACTGCTGATCACTGGCAGACAACTAAACTTTGTGCTGCTGATCACCACCATCTAGACTTAACAATTCAGCCAATTTTCAGTCTATTTCATGATCTGCTCACCCATCAACAACTTCTCTATGAAACTTGTATACAAAAGAGTATCAAAGGCAGTGTACAGGTAGATAACAGCCACTGCTCTTCCCTTGTCCACCAGACCAGACACTTCATCAAAGATGTTTATCAAGTTAGTCAAACAAGACTTACCATCAGTGAAGCAATGCTGAATAGTCCTGATGATATGCTTGTCTTTAGTGAGCCTAGAAATGATTTCCAAGATTAGCTGCTCCAACACTTTCCCAGAGTTCAAAGTGAGAGTAACCAGCCTGTAGTTCTCTGACTCCTCCTTCTTGTTCTTCTTGAAGTTAGAAGCGACCTTTTTTTCTCTTGTTTTTTCCTCTTCTCTGAGTCTCCATGATGGATCAAAGATTATAGAAAATAGTATTACAATTACATTTGCCATCTCTCTCAGCACTCATGGGTGGAACCCATCAGGGCCTGAGGACTTATTCATGACCAGTTTGGTTAAATATTTTCTAATTTCATTCTCTTCCACTAAAAGTAGGTAAGAAAAAAAAAAAAAAGTTTTCTGGCTTGTACATTTTCTGGATTATGTCTCTTTTACTCTCTGTGAAGACGTCTCATTAATTTTCTCTTGTTATGGTTGCCTAGTAGAGTTACCTGTTTCCCAATGTTGTTTACAGACCTCAGATTAGGTCATTTGCTTCAGTGTGCCAAACACTATGCAGAATACAAATAAAATACTTGGATCTTCTAAAACAGGAAATCTCAAAGTATCTAACTTATATTATTCTAAAACCATTCTAAATGGTCACAAGTATTACTGATTCCCCTCAACTTCTCATTTCTGTATTATTTCAGTAATGTAAAAAATACAACTCTCTTAAGTGAACTGTCATACAAAATAGAAAGTTGCTCGTATTTTGTCCTGGTTTTTGTCTTTATCCTGACTTTCGGAAATGAGAGGTTTACAAAATAGGACAATTAGAAAATAAATTAGATTAAATAATGCTTATTGTCATTATTACTAGACCAGTATATTTTAGACATAAAACAAAACTGGCAATTAAGATAGAAGAAATACTTATCTATATTATAGCAAGCAATAATAAAACACATATTTGTGAGTTTATCTACAACACTGTTTAATTACTATTTCATAAGTTTATTGGGCTGCCAATCTGGAAGACTTGAGTGTCACGAATAAGCTCAGCATTGCTCAGATAATTAAGACAACATATGTTTTAGCAGCTGGATCTCATGTATGTGGTTTTAGCCACATTCATGAATAAGAAAGATTTAAATTTATGTTTTTAACTCCATATATTGACCATTCCTATTTTCTGAAGCAAAGAAATAACAAATAAATACCAGTGTAACTCTTAGTGATCCAACAAGAAAGAAAACAAACCAACCAATAAGCAATAAAAACCCCTCACCTCACTACAAAATAAAAGGCAAAACCAGTTAAAAGCAACACAAGTTTTAGCTGCACAAAGTGTCAGTCTTTGGAATAACTTTCCATACTCCCATACAACAATCGTTTTTCTAAAATGCAGCTTCTAGATGAGGTTTTCATCATTTCCTGTTTCTGCAAAGTGGTCTTCTGAACAAAATATTGTAAGTAGGATCAAAATGCACAAATCATGTCTCCTCCTACATGAAACAGTTTCAAAATAATTTGATATTAGTTTGGAAGTATCAGTATTCATAAAAAGACAAAATTGTCTCAGATATTACTCAGCCGCCTGTTAAGAGTGTCTTTTCTGCATTATTACGTCATAGATGTAAGCTGTAGAAATCCTTCAAAACCAAGGTTTCATGGATCATGAGCTTTACAGAACAGTAGCTAGTATTTTTTACAACCAAGCTCAAACAGAGGGTCAAAATGAGGTAGTCTATGAGCTGATTAAAAGTGAAAGAATGAGAGCATTTGTTCAATGCAACATACTCAGCCATAAGCAGAACTGTCAGTGTTACTATACAACTATTCTGTCTCAGATCCAAATGGTTAGGTAGATCGAAACAGAACTCCAAAAGACACCAAAGGTCTTTCTTTGCCCTGAAACCTTCTTTATAATAAATGTGAGACAACAGTGATGATGGCACACATTAGAAACACTTTCTATGCAGTGTTCAGTGTGTGTGGAAAGAGAAAAGACATTACTCCAGCCAGGTTCTGTGTTTGGAGAGACTCGAGCCAGAGTTCATACTTCACCTTTGGCTCACTGATTTGTTTCCCTCACTGGCAGTGAGTGGAACTGGATTTCAATGTCCTACATCTGAATACTGGGTTATTGAATACAAAAGTCAGCTGAGTATCTTCTCTTTGTTCAAAGCACTGCCTGGCAATAATGTCCTCACAACTGTGCCTCTACAGAACAAACAGTGTGGATGAGAACAGACAATGAGCCTCTAGCCTTTGGATCACATTGACTGTTTGATTGCAGCTACTATCAGAAGACACCATTCAAACAACACTTAAAATAACCCTGTATGCTTTCATTGATGAAAATTTATATGCTTGAACATTTGATACTATTACAGGGCTAGGAAACACTTAAGCAAATTATTTGTGGACTTTTGCTGCGAGGTTGCCAGAGACATAAAAGCCAAGACCAAAACATAGAAAACTTTACATTTTCTACATGTTAATCAAGAAAGATCCCAAAAGCCAGATGTGACCCACTACCCTGAAGACACCTCTCTGTAAAAATGTTTCTGTCTGGAAGGAAGTTCCTTAGAAACCCTGATGTTTGGATTCTGTACAGGTTGTTGTACAATTCCTGTCTGTCCATATGCACTGAAACGTGAAGGGGTGACGCTACCTGATATGCTACTTTCCATACTGCTACCTAGGCATGATAGTGGTAATACTGTGATTTCTTCTGACTTTAAAATGCCAACTCTGGAACTGAAGATTGAGACTCAACTCATTGTCAAATGGACTACTGGTTAGAGCAATAGCCCAAGGCTTCTTAAAACTTGTTATTGCCATATGGTCATTGAAATAAATATGTTTCTGGCACTAAACACTGCCTTAAGAACAGTAGCTAACATGTTGTCATTTAAATTTCATAATACCCTCTAGAAAGAGATGGACCATTCTGCATTGATTTTTCCAGGATGCAAGCCTGTATATATGTAACTCACAAGTAGCCTACAGAAGAATGGAAGGCTAAGTGGCTGCTGTTCAGGCTGACTGATTTCTGACAGACAAGTAGAGGAACAGGAAACCTCTGTCTAACCACTGTTAGTTTAAAATCAAAGTATATTTGAATAACACCATCATAAATCCCCAGACTACAAAATGGTGTCATTATCAATATGTGCCGTATAACAGCATTTGCTAATAATAAAAAATAAAATTTGCTTTTTCTTTTGATTTCCAAATTTTCCACTTTAAAGAAAAGAAAAAAAATTGAGATGATGCACTAAAAAATTTCAGGCAGCTTGAGAGATAGTAGCTAGCCAGAGACATTCAAATACAGAACAGTAAGAGGCATTTATATTTAATCGAACCTATTGAGCCAAGAACAATATTTTAGAGAATACCTCCATTGTTCTGTGACAGAGGTGTTAACCTGGGTGAATGGGATCGATCAGTGATGAGATAAAATGTAAATTGCTGTTAATGGTCTTCTACCAGCTGAGCAACTAAAAGAGAGAACTGTGATGAAATGGGAATGGTTATCCAGCTGGAAAAAAAAAAAAACAAAACAAACCACCAACAAAACCCCACAAAAACCAACCAAACAAAAAACTAAAAAACAAACAAATAGTCCTGTTGCTGCAGACTACTAATATATTTGCACCAATATGCCAAGCAGATAAAAATTACTGAAAAATGACAGTGCAACTGTTCCTTCATCACCTAGAAATTGAGAACTTTCCCTCCCTGTCGTGAGGAGTAATGAGTAAATATGGAGCCCTTCTGTAATTCACTGTTTCAAACAGTAATGCAGGCATAGAAATCACTAACTCCAGTAACTAGAGGGAGGGAAAGCCCAGAGGTCTCCTTTTAGCATAGATTCCAAGTGAAAATATCCTGCTAATGAATACAACAAAAAATCTTGAAACAACTAACCACTCAGATACATGGCTTCCTCAGGTTCTGGTATGCCCCAGGAGACGTATCAGTTGCAGTTTCCATCATCTTGCCATATTCCACCAATTTCCGTGTCTCGCCAGTCTGCCAGTTGATCTGCTCCATGAACTTTCAATCAAAATGAAAGTTTTAAACTAATCTGCCTTCTTTTCTCTGAAGTACGGAGCAATCAAATAATTTTATCAGCTGGCAAATCTGAGGCAATGGTCATCCTCAACAAGGGGCAACCAAACAAATGATAGCCTGGAGCTGATAAGCTTCTGTCATGGAGTAGCTGGAGCCAAAACAGGATGTATAATTCTGTCTTAATTATAAATGTATCTAATTAAAAAAAAAACCAAACAAACACAACACAAAAAAAAACCCCAAAAAACAAAACAAAACTCAACTTTTACAAGGAAAATTTCTCATATACGTTCACTTGATGAATTAGCCACAACAGAAGAAATATTGAAAGAAGACCTCAATATCACCTAAGGGGGAAAAAAATTTGACATCTATGATTCACTTTAGTTTTATTCTCTATAAACAGGTTTTCTGCAGAAAAAATGCTGAACTGTGTGGATAGCAAATCTTTTTTAGTGCAGCATTCTTTTACCAGCAAATGTATTAATCATGAGAACCATCAGGAGGTGGCAGTACCAAATCCAAATCAAGAGTCCTGAAGGAATTGGCTAATGTAGTTGCCAAGGCACTCTCCCTCATATTTTCAAATCAGGGCAGTCAGGTGAAGACCTGGTGGCTGGAGAAAGGGAAACATTGCATCTATCTTTAAAAAGACTGGAAAGGACATCCCTGGGAACTACCAACTTGTCAGCTTCACCTGAGAGCTGGAGTAGTTCAACATGTAGAAGAGAAGGCTCTGGTGAAGACCTCATTGGGACCTTTAAATACCTAAAGAGGCCTATTCAAAGACAAGGACAGACTTTTTAGCAGAGCCTGTTGTGTTAGGACAAGAAGTAATGGTTTTGAACTGAAAGTGCATATTTTGACTAGATATAAGGTCTTCCTTACTTTGCATGATGAAGGTGGTGAAACACTGGAATAAATTTGCCCCTGGAAACATTCACTGTTAGGTTGAACAGGGCTCAGAATAACCTTATCTAGTTGAAGATGTTCCTTCTCGTTACAAGTGAGATTGGACTATGTGACCTTTTAAGGTCCCTTCCAACCCAAACTATTCTATTTCTGTGATTAAAACTACTCAACCTTTTGTGTTTTAAGAAAAATCTTTGCACCAAAACAGAAAAGCTACTATTGCTAGGTGGTCTGATTGAATCTAATTAAATTTTGAGCATGTATAATCATTGCAAGTATGCTTTCTCTATTTTCCTTAAGAAATACTGTTACAAAATTATCTATTACTTGAAAATCCTAAGTTAATCTTCTGAGATCAAAGTTTTCTCCCACCTTTCCTGGTCCATCATCTTGACATGAAAAAAGTTAAGTCTCTTTATACAGTGAGTTTTGAAATGAGACAGCAATGTTTCATATTATATCTGACAACTTCTAGTACTCCAACCCAAATGATCATTGCTAACAAGATGAATGACAAACCTCTGGAATGAATCCAGTGTAATAAGTGAATATAGGCCACCACAGCTATTGCTGTTTATTGCTCCTCCATTTCTCTCCATTGAGCATGCTGAGTTTGCATTAATTAATAATCTATTCTGAATATGAAACCTGTGATACCACTTATAATATTTTTATATCATGTTATATGTCATTAGAGTCGACATAATAATAATATCTACTTTGTAATGGAGATCATTTTAGTAAAAGGAACATTAAAACAACATGGTATATGAAGGAGGTGTTATTTGGTATATATTCACTGAAGTATCTCTGGAAGGCAAACTATGAACATTTAGAAACTGGTAGGTAGCAACAGTAACACGGGTGTTTGCCTACATTACAAACTGGAAAAACAACATATTAGGATGAGTAGGAGGTTGCAAATATCACTGTTGCGACCCTCTTCCCTGATAAAAGTTTTGTATCCATTTTGATTAATGGCCATCTTACACTCCTAAATCTTAACTCTTTCTCTAATCCTCTTCTCTGCAAGTTTTTTCCAAAAATACAGTTTCAGGCTACTTCTTATGAAACTGCATAAAATGCACAGAAATTTTTGAGTGACTTCTAGGATTTGAACTTCATCTGTGAACGAAGAAATATGATGGGATCTTATGATTGGACTAAGTGATATAAATGATAAATTTGCATAGATTTCCACAAGGGAAGAATTTTACCATGTTAAAAAACACAGAAGCCAGAATTGTACTATACCCCTTCTATCGCATTAAATCTCAGTCCTAGAACATATCTGCCATTTTCTAAGCTGTGTAGACAGTTTTGCAAGTCTAAATGTCCAACTTTTTTCTCAAGAAAAGAGAAAGAAGTTGTTCTTCTATTTCAGTCTTTCCCTTAGCTGCCTGATGGTATCCAGTAGGCTTTAATGAAGATCTTCCTGTATAGGTAGTTCAATTTCCTTCATTATGCATACTGCAATGGTGTTACCTCTACTACCACTAAAAAAATAAACATATAGAAATAAATCTAATTTAGAGAAGAAGGCAATTATTTTTTTAAGAATTGAAACAATCTGATTTATAGTTCTAATTCTTTATTTCTTTTTTTTTTCTTTTTCTTTTTTGTTGATGTAACAATCCAAGTTTGCGGGCTAAGAATTTGTTCAAAGGGAATTCATGTACTCTTCTGAATTAAAAGACAGCCCTTAATATTTTCATGATACGAGAACAAAAGTAGAAAGTCATTGAAATGTTGAAGAAAATAGTATCAGAAGGGACAACCTTTTCATGCTTAGGAGATGATTCTTTGCATTTATACATGACATGGTCTCTAGCTCTCTTTCACAAAAGCTTGCAGTTGCTTGTAGGTTGTGAGGGCCGATACTAATCACAGCACACAGAGAGATCCAGGGTGGCTGAAGGAATAGTGATGGGCAGAGTGTGGGGATGACAGCAGGCCTGTCACCATCCTAGCATTAATTTATGTAATCAATATTGATAATATTTGGATATATCCTTTGTGAATCTCAGCACATCCTTAAATGAGCAGAACTATTGCTGCTAGCCGTAACTACTGGTTACTGCTAAGGTATAAGTTAAACTTTGTAGCAAGAACATTGTAACTAGCGCTAAGTGAAGCTTCTGGTTACTTTTTATAGTTCTACAATTGTAGTAATGGAAAACAACTTTCTGTCCTATGAGCGAAAGCACATTGCCTTCTGTAAAGGAGATAATACCAAGTGCGCAACAGAATAAAGAAGACATTTTGGACCATCTTGTGAACAACAGTGTGTCATTCTCACCCCTACTGCAACAGCAGAGGAAACCTCGTAACATGTTGAAGGCAAACACAGCTCCTGAGTCAGTGATTCCTGTCAAAGGCCAAGTAGTTACTTGTTGTGGTCAAGATCCAGAGCCAAAATCTCCCCACAATCTCCCCACAATGCCTTGCAGATTGAAGGTGGCTGCTGACTAAAGGGGGAGAGGGCTTATTACGGGATGCAGAGGGAAAAGCATAGCCTTGCAGTTCAAAAAAACTTAAGCTATGGCCGGTTGTGGCAGGTAAGAATAAATCATCAACCAATACATGTCAGATCTCTGTAGAAGCAGAAGATGGTACAAATTATGTTGACATTTTGCTGCTCTTTGATAATTTTGGCCCTACCAGATCTAGCAGTCAGATAACAAGGATTACAGAGGGAACCACAGTTACATTTTGCTCTAACTTCTGTCAAGCTGCCTCTAAATACAGCTTTAGGCAAAACAGTCCCTTATCTCTGTCTTTTGTGGGGAAATGAACAATAAATATCTGACTGCTTAAGTGTTTTTATGTCGTGCTCAGTGTGTGAATGTGTGAACTCATATGACTTTAGAAGATTACTGCGAGTTTGGTGCTATAAAGAACAGAAAAAAATGCTGTGTTAGACAGCTATCAACACCTTGTGCCATGCATGTCCAGGTGTCATTTCCCTCTTCTGCCCTCAATAACAGAGGCCTCCAAAGCAGATACACTCAAATGACAAATGTTTAGTACTTCTGACAGCACATATCTACCCACATCCCTTCCCAGTGGAAAGAAAAATATTTATAATTTAGATTCAGGAGGTAATTCTCATGGGTTTTGTAATAAAAGCAATATAAATATACATTCATCTATAAATGAATGATCCTGACATACAAAGTATTTTAGAATTATTATTATTTTTAATTCAATTAAAAATATTCTGTTTGCTGAGCTACTTTGTACTTATTTCCAAGTCACAAATATAGAACTGAAGCTGCTAATTTTGGCTATGATGACATAAAAAAAAAGCTTAAAATGAATCATACTCCCACTCTTTAATGCAGGGCACTGGGAGTTTAGGGATGGGGGAGCTAAGCCTGGAAATCTGGATGCAATTTCTTGCTCTTAGCACAGGTGCAGCATGACCTTTACATATTGGCACAGCAGTACATGATTTTTGCTACACATTTTCTGAGAGACACTCATCTCTGTTCCTGTTTACTAAAGAACAAAATAAATTTGAAGTAAATTAAAGAAAAAACTAACTCTGCTAAAATTCAGTTTTTTTCAGTCTAAGATATGTCATTACACTAATCTGTTTTATTGCACCATCTAGAAGCTACACCCAAGATCAGAATAGAAAGATGGCTGATTGTTATACACTGATTTTTAATTATCATTCATTGCAACAGTAATTTAAGGTCATTAGAACATCAATTTCTTAATGACTAGATATACTTGAAATACAGAAGTGTTGGTATGGAAGATAAAAGAAAGAACAAAAGCAAAAAGATTTTTCTTTCCCTCCTGGGTAAAATAAAACCTACTTTAATAATTCTTTGTCCAGGTGCAAAGGAGTTAAAATTATAATTTTATCTGTTATACATATACTTATATTACATTACCTAACTTCAGCTCATTCAAATTGGTTAGGAGTAACAGATGGAAATCACCCTGAGGTTAATATCTCTTCCATACTGGCAGCTTCTAGCAGGTTTTTTTATATCCTTAATTTTGCTATGCTACTGCTTGCAAATTCACACTGCATTTTTCTTCCTTTTTCTTTCTTTCCTTTTTTTTTTCCTTAGTTTTTCTTTTTTTGTGCACGTGTATGTGTTCTTCATTATACAGCAAGGATATTATATGCCTTTTAATTTATTACATTCATGATAGCTGTGGTGATATGTATGTCTTTATGATTCTACTGTTTGATCACCCTTACAAGAATTTGCTATCCGTTTTTCATGTCTCATAGAAAGTACTCTGAACATATCTGTCTGTTTTTTGCAGTTCGTCATTTGACATTATTTTGATTTTTGCTAAAACCTTGTCATAAATCACAGGACAGTTTATGCAAAATGATGAATGTTTAATCTCCTATGCAAGATACTAAATGTATGTTTAAGATGTTAAAAGTGTGTACTATGCTAGTATGAAAAAGCTTCGAGTGGCTGATAATGTTGCATATCATGGAAGTCAAATCCTTCTACAGCCTAAATAATCTGCAGAAAACCAGAAAGGGATACACTGGAGATTCTTATCCCTATTTTGTAGTAGAGAGGCTGTAAAATAGTCGAGAGTCCATTTTGCCAATATCTAGCACATGCTTAGTATATGTTGAAGTCAAAGACATTTTTTAAATACACAAATTTGTACCAATAAATACTTAAATAAAATATGATGCCTAACTTCAGACATTATCACAGAAGCAAAAATTGAACAAAGACTAGTTCATTGTACAGATCCGCAGACTGCCTGTTCCTATTAGGAAGACCCTTTTAGACAGTAGTCCTGTAAAGCTTGTGGAAAACAACCTGAGGTCTAAAACCTAGCTCAAAGCTACCATACATTATCTCATCAAAACAGAATAGTTTCTGTGCATGTGTGTGTATGTCTGGGTGTGTGAAAAATGAGTATACTCGGAAAGTATCACAATTACTGTCTCTGTGTCCCATGGGAAACACAGAAAACTGCATGTCTCTGATAAGCCTAATCTTCAACATTCTTCTCAAAGAAGAATTCAACATTCCTGATATTGCATATAATAACAGTTTTACTTAATGCTGCTCATTAAAAGTATATTTTTTGGCTTGCAAAGTGCTGAAAAAAGCCCCATGAATGATCAGGATCATGAATGTTAGTGTAAACTTCCTCCTGTGCATGTACATTATAATGTAGTCCTCAATTACCTGGGAAACACAGTTCTTTTTAACTTTTCTCTGCAACACCAAGAATTAGGGGAGTTCCACAGTAAAATATTCTTGGTTAAATCGGACATAAAACCACACCCTTGAGAACAACTATTTCTTAATGTAAGGTTCACTCAACACATCTTTAACATCTGAATTACTAGAATAACAGGGTTACATTATGTTTACCTGTGCAGACTAGGATTAAAGAAAGAACACTTGGTCTTTGAATTTTATGGAGATATATTGACAGCAGATACAAGATAGGACAGAAAAACTTTAGGACTATTTTGAGTTCTGATGAGAACTACACACTGGCGTTAATAGGTTCATCAGAGCATTTAATAAAAAGTTTACCCCTAAACCTCTTTGCTTTTCAAATTTTCCACCCAGCCTCTTCTTTTCTCATTTTTTTGTCATGGTATTCCAAGTCACATTTTTTTAGAAATTTTTTTGTTTCCATTTCTACTCAATATTTTTCCAATGCATTTTTAGGATATTAGGATGTCCAAAAATGTAGTAGGCACAATCTTTTTGTGGCCCACAGGAACCCAGCTATAGATTGAAGGACCCTCTGTCCATTGAAGCATGATCAATGGGACTGAAATCTTTGAAGATTTAAGATTTCTAAAGTAAACAAGTCTTCCAAGAGCATGAATTGCAACATTCAATATTAAAAAAAGGCAAGTCTTTATATCTGACCTACTTGTGCAGAGTTTTTGTAATGTAGACCAAAAAAGTCACATTTCCTACACAGAGCTTCTCTCTACTAATTTTTAAGACGTTTTATTACATGAGAAAAAGAATCAAAATTATCAGAGAAAATGTCACGATGTTTTTCTTTTACAATGTTAGAACAAGGTATTTTCCTGCATTCCAATCCCTAAAAATGCCTGGATAGCTTTTTTTCCTTTTTTTTTTTTTTTTCCTTTTGGTTTCTTTTAGTCAGCCTACAGGCTGGGGAATGTCAGTCCAGATGGCTGAAGTTTGGCAAACTTATAAACAAACGAAATCAGGGTCTTAAAATGGAAGTGATGGGCAACATTTCTAATTAGACATTCTATATTTATTTTACTCAGCTGCCTCCTCCTTTTCAACTCCAAATAAAAATAACCAAGAATACAGAAAATTGAATTTGGTAAAAGATTATGATTTGGGGCTTTTTTTTAGGAGAGGGATTATTGAAATCCTGTGTACTAATATCTAAATATACATTTAGGTAATTATCTTCCTCAAAAATTTCTTTTTTCCAAAACACCTGTAATATATAATTGTTTCAGCTATTTCAATTATTCTAATGTTCTCTCTATAGGTATAAATGTTTGACAGCTCTGTGCATTCTAAAAAGTGAGCTTTTCAATTCACTGTTATATCACAACTCCAGCTTCATTGTTTTATCATTTGTGTCCAAACTCAGTGTCAAAGCACAGAACCAATGGGAGTGTAAATGTTGGTGACACAACTTTCAGATCCCGGTTTCAGATTATTTTTTTCATCATCTTCCTGTATTTCATCTTTACGTTTATCACTTGGACCTTAACTATACCCATCCTGGAAGCAGTCCATCAAGCTCCCACCACACACTGACAGACAAGCATATCTTTTCCTCAGGCCTGAGTGCCTTGCTGTTGGTTGGCTCCATGCTAGAGGCACTTTTGATATTATGGTCTTTATTTGAACTTTTGAGATCTGTATTTGCTAGAGAAGATTTATACTCTGCATCTCAGAAATGGTAATATGGAAAAGCTGGAAAAAGACAGCCATGGAGCCACAGCACCATCAAGTGACAATTGCCTCTGTCACTGTAAACTCTACTTCATGAGCACATGTAGGTCATTCCAATTTTGTCTCTCACTCTCTGTCACAGGTAGTGAAGAAATAAATTTTTTAAGTTAATAATAACTGTCAAATATTTAAATGGAACCTATTTATAATTATTTAAAGTGGAACTTTCTTCTATTAAGCCTTTTGTACTGTGCTTTTTTAAAAGGCTGTATGTAATACATTTGCCTCAGCGTATATGCCAAAGGCTAGAATTAGGTGACTGGTCTTCTTTTCCAGTCACTTCTCATACACAAGGTAATAGTGGGACATAATTTAATATTTCTGTACTTCAGTTATCCTGAATGAGTGAGAAAAGTATAAGCTATCCCAGCCTGAAATGCAGATATACAAATGAAACACACTATATCAAGGCACTATATAACTCTTCTTTATCATATTTCTTATTTCTTTTCTGTTTCTCTAAGGCTCAAATCAACAACATCACCTGTGTCATCATGCAGAGACAAACGCTAGTATTCACAGGAGTTTTCTGGAGCTAATACTAGCACTTCCAATGGTTCCCATGCTCCATCGACTCTACAAATATCCCACACACCAGGAAATTAGCACAGGAATCACAGGATGGACATAAGTTCTTTTAACAGGCCCCAAAGAGGACTTGAGGACAGCAAAGGACCTGAGTTTGGCTTGGTGCTGAGTGAAAGGTAAAGGTGATTTTTTTTTCCCCTCCACATTTCCCACAGTCTGGAGCTTTCTAGTATCTGCTTTGATTCCACAAGCAAAGACACCCTTGAGCTGTGCTGTCTCAGGCCAGTCGAAGAGGTCTTTGAGACTATGCCTTTTTCATGTGCAGTCCTGCTGTTCAGAGCAAAGGACAGTGAATCACACTGAGACTCTCAAAGGTAGAATGGAAGCCTCAATTGACACTATCTTTTCAAATAGCATATCTCCTTCATAAATATTCTGTCATATGAATGGAGAGAGATGACAGGACACAACATATGAGTTTTTACTGCCCCAAATTATTATACTACAATATAGCACAGAAAGCAGTTTTATTTATCATTAATACACAGAGATACCTAAACATGTATACTTTTGTGTGTATATATATATATATATATATATATGTATACACCAAGGAATTATTCACCTTTATAACTCTTATGAGTTTTACTCTGAAACAGGACCACTTAATAGTGGGAAAAAATATAAGGACGTCATGCATATTTCACATAAACTCCAGAAGTAGATTCATGAACTATATATATAAATATATATATATATATATATATATATATATAACCATTTATGCACATCCTCAGTTCTGGAGAATTCAAAGTGAAAGGGAGAGTAATTTGAACTAATGGCTGTTAGACTATTACTAAGTAAACAATGTCAGACATTAACCAAGATTCCTTAGCCCAAAATCTGCACTTCTGTTAATGTCCCAGACATTCTGACTGAATCAGAAACAAATGAAGCCTTTCTCTTGTTTGTAGCCACTCACTCATACTAGGTAACTGAGGCTTGGAATTTTCTAGGAGAATATACACAGCTTCAGCTAGATGGATGTGGACTTTTGGATGACACAAATCCCTCAGATTGTGAATGGAAACAGGTCTTCTTTAGAAACAGCATTCTACATACAGTTTTGAAAATAGAGAAATTTAATGTATGGCTAAAATATAGAGAAAAAATTTCGGTGTGTCTTGGGGAAAATATTGATGTGACAGTAATAAAGTGACAATACAGAAGAGAAGTACCCTGATTCCAAAAAATTCTTTGTGAAGATTTCTGAAGTACACGATTCCCTACTATGTTCAATCTGCCTCTGCATCTGGTTCCCAAACATGATTTGTGATTTTAATATGGTTAGCAAGGCATAAGTGAATGTGTTTTTCTCTGCTGGAACTAAAGCGTTCAATAATAACAACTAAATAAAAATTAGAAAGTGAATCTCTAACGATTGTGTGAAGAAAAAGACAGAGAATTTCCTGTGACGGTAGCCCATGGAAATACAATGAGTCTTAATATTTCTGTCACCTCAACATCTCTGTAGTCTTTATATTTAAAAGATGAGGAGGGGACCTCACTGTTACAACCATTTTTCTGCCTGAAACCTCAACCTGTTTTGATGCTGTTTACATTTTCGAAATGTATCAATTGAGCTTTTGCATTAAACTTTAGAGCAACAACTACAACAGTAATAAAAACCTCCAAAACATATAAAAGGAAGGCTTTGCTTTTGTTTTTTTGTTGTTTTGCAGGGTTTTTTCTCCTAAAAATGCCAGAGTTATTCTGAGAGTCCGGTAATAACTGGTTTTTCTGCAAGACAGTCTCAGCTGTCTATATCACAGCATTCATAATGCACTATTTTTCAATTAGGACACCTAGTATTACATGTCATATAGCAGCTAAAGGTTTGCTGTGCTAAGTAGTTTCTCTAGCAGTTGTCACTGTTTCCTCTGGCATTTGTATTACTCTGGTACTGTGTGTAGTATGAAAGTTATAATCATAGAATATCCTGAATTGAAGGGGATGCATAAGGATCATGAGGTTCATCTCGCAGCACTCCATACGATAACCGCAGGAATCACACCATGTGCCTGACAGTATTGTCTAAATGCCTCTTACACTGTCTAGTTTGGTGACATGAGCACCTCCCTGAGGAAGCTGTTCCACTGCCCAACACCTTCTGGGTGAAGAACCTTTTCCTACTATCCAACCTAAATCTCATGTGACAGAGCTTCATAATGATTCTATCTAATCACTGAGGAATAAGGTCCATAAGAGTATTTTTATTGTAGTGTGATTGATTGCCAGGTTCTGCAGCTCTTACAAAAGTGTCTCTAGATATGTGATATTTGATAGGTGCTTATTTTTATAAGCCACATCTCTGAAAGACCCCACAGGGATCTAGGTGCATATTTCTAGTGAATTTTTGATTGGCAGGTTGACAACCTCCTTTGCGTAGCACATTCTGGTTCTAGGGCATATATATTGTTCCTCTTTCCATATGCCAAGCTCCTCATAGGGCTGACTCTAAGAGTGATGTAGGTACTGTGGTAGTGGATTTTGCACCTCATCTTTGAAATGATGCCTCAGAAAATAGAATTAAGGTAGACACACTCAAGTTTAGGCTCAATAGATTTAAGGTAGACCTGCTATGCCGAGACAACAGAAGATACCATGGACTGAGTGGAAACTTGAACGACTCCTCACTCTTCCCTGCTCTGAGGAGAAGTGAAGGGTGGTTATTCCATTGATTGCAGTGTCCTTTATGAAAGTAGGCATGAGGCATTCTCATCAGTGAATGATCAGTACAGAATTATTCCCTTGTAAGTCGAACTGAAAAACATGATGTACTCCTTTTATTTGCTTACCTGCCAAACTCAGTACACTTGACTTCTACTTTTTGGTTTGCTTATGCATTTTATTCCCAACACTATGGATCCAAACTGCACAAGGAACATAGGATTAGGAACTGGACATCAGATACCCTTTTTCACTTTCTTCCTCCCTCCCTCCTTAATACCTGTCATCATACTCTCATTCTCTGTCAAATTACATCTTTTTTTAATGTATTGTGTAAGCTAGTTTTCGGGTATATCCTCTTCTCCATAATAGCCAGCTGATGTAGGCTTCTCAGAGAGAACCAGAGAAGACAATGATCATACTGATAGTGGCAGCACCACCACCATATTGGCTCTTCTCTGCTGCTACTTTTCCTGGAGCCTGACTAAACATTCAGCGTGCTCTGCAATCAGCCTTATTGAATGATTTCATTATATGAATGATCTCTACTATCTAAACGCTACTCTTAATTTAGGAATGGAAAAATAAGAGTAGTTCTCCCAGAGCAGCAACTGAGTTTTTAATTATACAGTAAAAAGAAAAATAATTCATTTTAGGAAAATAATTCATTTTAGGAAAACCAACATTGTGTTTATTAGGTTCTAGCAAGCAAATGATAATAATTTAGATCTATGTGTAAATACATTTATCTTAGGCAAGAATACAAAGCTCGCATTTATCATCAGGGGATCTTCTATCACATTTGGAATCTAAAGAAGCTAATCTATTGATTCGTCCTGGTTTGATGGACAAATTATTGAGGATATTCGTGGATACAGAGGTAGTAAAAAAAATAAGAATTTATTATGAGGTAAGAAAAAATTAACTTAAAAACATTAAAATACCGACCCCCCGACCCCCCTTGTAGACAAGTCAATAACCATCTCCCAAAAACCCCAAAAACCATCCACTAACACCCCCAC
>VXBA01001778.1:2111-14278 GCA_013399895.1 Serilophus lunatus | reverse complement strand
AAAAAAAAAAGAAATCTCTTTATTTAAACCTGAGTCAAAACAGGGAAAGTTTTCTCAGTCTCAGCTAACAGTAATAATTGGAATAAATGAAATATTAGTCTGAAATAGAAGTCTGAATTTAGTATTCCCGCAGTATATTTTTTTCAGCTAATACCTATGTCTATAACTGATACTTGAGTGGTAAGTCTTATAAATTGAACCAGAATTGTTTGACAGGTCCCAAATAGAAGTGTAATAGTGCATTCCCTCAGGCTATTTTTATACAAAATTTATGAAGACTGGTCTGAGGTTTCTGTAGCTATCAGCTACAGAAGTTTTTAATTCAATGGAACACTCAAAAATAAAAAAAATATTATTAATTATTAACATTATGATATTATTAAGTGAAAAGTTCTAATTCAATTCTACTGTTCCAAACTCTGTAAGGTTTTTATCATTTAGTAGCATTTCAAATTTTTTATTTTCTTCCATTATAAGATTCTTGTGTTGATGCTACTGGGAATTGAGAAATATAATTGTAAGGTAAGAAGCTTTGAAAATGGAAAGACTGAAAGAAGTTGCCAGCTAAGGTTTTTTTAATGAGAGATTATCATATTGTTCATTAAATAAAAAGGACATCTTTCTAGTACCATGGGACTATGATACTAGAAAGTATTATACTACAGAAAAAGAGCATATTTTACCATTAAAATCACTTAAAACTACAGTTGGCCAAGGTTTCTTTTAAAAGTGATGAATAGTTTTATCTATTTTAATATCTAATGATATCTCCTGATTTATTGTAAATTAACATTCTTCTTAGAATGTCAGGTGTATGATTTTAAAAAGTTCAACTGCTTATTTTGTGAGGTCTTTGAACTTTGAACTTCAATCATAAAGCTGAAAGTATATGAATTTATAAGATTAAAGCTGAATGTTATTTGGCAGTTTATCTATTCATGGCTTGTACAGTCCAGTTAACTGTTTTTTAATTCAAGTATATAGATTTCAGAGATAAATATGTCATCAGTTGTAAGAAAAAATTTAACTTTCACAACATTATAATAACCCATCAGCCTTCTTCAGGAGTTTTTCAATCTATAGATTTTGAGTACTAAAAACTCTGAAGACATCCTCTAATATATCCAGCTCCTTCCGTCTCTGTTCATGAAATGAAATTGTGAAATGCTGGAGCAGGAAGAATTCCCTGGAGAATATCTTAATCTCATTCTTCTTTCACTAACATGAAAGCCTGGTGAAATTATGAAGGGAAAAATGCTACGATATGTGTCATTAATTGGAGCATTGTACCTCTACAGCATAAACAACTTAGAAGTAAGATGGACATCACAAATTTCTCTGGAACTTATCAAATATTCACTTCATGCAAACCAGTAAGTGGAAACATGACCATTTTAAACCAACCTTGCAGTTTTGAAATGCTCTATAATAATAATTCAGCACAAGGATCACAATACATAGTGATTTCAGAAAGCTTGAATATGCTTATTTCCCCTGTTTTCCTCCCAAAGTGATCCAGTAAAAATGACATGCAGGAGAAAAAATAATTTTTTTAAGGATTAAAAGTGGAATTTTGACTCCTCCCTAATTTTGAAGCTAAACGTGTAAAAGCATTTTCATCTTGCTGCTGTGGTAAAACACCTTTGGATAATACTCAGTCTGGGTTAGTTGGGTAAAACCTGGTCCTCAAAGAGACAAGCAAACCATATCGAGCATTTTTAAAGCATTTTCATTCTAGATGACAATGGCTCCTTTCAAAATGAGAAATGGAGGGCCACTGTATTGATTTTTCAATAGAGATCAGTCCTACAGTTGCACAGCCTACTGCAATAGCTCCTGTGGTACTATATACTTCTGTTTGGCAAGAATGCTGAAAATGACTAAATGTATTCCTGCATTTTCCTTTAATTTTAACAGCGTGCTTGAATTTAGGATGAAAATAACATAAGTCACTTAGAGATGCAATAAACAGACCCATTTATCAAATTTTATAAAAGCTTGTAAATCTGTCTTCTAAAAATATATTTTTCATTCAAAATGATGTAATGGATTAAATCAGTTAATCATGAAAAAAATAGAAAGTAATTAGAGCTATTAATAGTAGATAGAAACATCTAAAATGCTACTGAGATCCAGAGAAGCTTAAAAAGAATAATATATTATCACAATGAGAACTTGAATTTGCAGAAAGAAGTAGGCTCTTTCAGCAGTTTTGGTAAAACTTAGAGAAATATTTCATACATTTTGTAATAGTCATTCTGCACTGCAATTTCTTGACAGTTCTTCACATATTATTTATTCTATCACAACATTGTGTCTCAAATAAATATCTTAATATGTAAAGTAGAGGCTTAGGTTATTAAGATGACTACTTATGCAATGTCAAATCAAGGTCTGATTTTCAAGAAACATGTTTAAGATCAACCTCATACTTTTCAGAGTTAGTCACCAATATATGTTATGAAAAAAACAAGCACCTGAGCAGGCATTAAGACAAGCATTTATTCTTCCAGACCTCCTTCCTCCTAATGTTCTTTTGGGGAGTGAATACTGATACAAATGCAGGTGAAACAACACTTCATGCTTTTGGGAAAACAGTAATTGTTTGTGTGTGTCCCTCTAGAATTCTATGAGACATACGAGTACAAGCAAAATAGAGGGCAATTAGAAAATTAGCTTGTAACAATGAAAATAAAAGGCTAAGGAGGAGTGGAGAAAATTAGAATTCTATTTGCAACATCATTGACCACTGAGAATTTTCTGAATTTGTTAGAAATATTTCATATACCGGGTTAGTAAAAGAGGCCATCCCCTTGTTAGTCAGTGAAGAGTTCAAAGGGTATTATTACAAAATGTATGTCTCAGTAAAGGAGACAAATTGAAACTATAGCTAATATGGTCATGACTATGGTCAAAACTGGGTTTTTTTTAATTTTACCTTACCTAAAAGTTTGGAAATAACTGCCTAGGTGAACCCTACTTCCAGTTGCCTACCAATTATTTTCTGGTTAAAATGAGTAGTCATCAGGGATCTGTGGGAGTAATTCTTGACCTTTGAAGTCAAAAGACACAGCTGATTACTATAAAGTCTAATTATTCCTTACAGTGATATCCATGATTGCTAACTTTGCTTTGAAGAAATTAGGATCCTTGGTGCATACTTAATGAAGAGAGGAAGATTACTCCAGTGGTTGAATTAGACCAGGTGACTAATTTATTTTTTGCTACATATAGGTTATATATGTGTGTGTGTATATATATATATATATGTATATAGGTTTTAGCAACACACTTGAACAACCCCAACTCCTAGAAGAATGAGCCCCAAACACTCAGATATACTTTTAATTCTTAACATAAAGGGACAAGGCATAAACCTTTATTTATAGCTTTCTATCAACACTATATTTCATCTCCCTTGCAGCAAGAGCACGTTCATGGTATCACAATATCGGCAAGGTTGGAAGAGATCTTAGGGATCATCAAGTCGAAGCTATAATCGTTTCTGGCTCATATCCAACCTGGTGTACAGGGAGACCCGCAGGACTTTTCCCACCAACCAGCTGCGCAGTCCCTGGTATATATATTGGTGCCTGGGGTTGGTCCTCCCCAGGCGCAAAATTTTTCACTTTCCCTTGATGAACTTCATCAGATTCCCATAAGTTGATTTCTCCAGCTGATGAGGTCTTTCTGGATGCCAGCACAAAAGACTGGCCATGATATCAGCCACTTCTCCCAGTTTAATGCTCTTTGCATACTTGCTGAGGGTACACTCTACCACGTAATTCAGATCACAAATAAAGTTGTCAAACAGGAGTGGAGCCAGTAATGAGTCTATTACCATAGCTGTTGCGATTTATCAGCGACATACCAGAAGTGGTATTAAGAAAAAATGTACTGAATGTACTTTCACCTTCTGATTTCTTACAATAATAGCCTGCATCAGTACTCAAAATTTCCTCAAGCTGATGAATTCAAATGAATGAATTTCACTAGTAAAAAGATGGAAGTAGGAAAAAAATTAAAAAGGAAGGGAAAATGTAAAAAAGTAGTGAAGAAAATAGTCTGCAGTCTTATTCGATAGCCTAAACCTTGCATCAAGGTAAGCCGTTTATTTCAAGTGACGTGTGTAGAACCCTCAGACTTTGAGGTCACAGCTCATTTGTGTTGTTTGACACTGACATACACAGATGAATGAAAGATAGGGAAAATGTGAGAAAGGTGAAGAAATCATAAGAGTAAAGGCAAGATAGCTGTCAGGAAGTCATGCAGGGACATAAGCTTACAGAGGCTACGAGCAAGTATAATGTCTCTAAGGAATATGACCTTAGTAAATGCAGTCTGTTACACCTTTAGAGTCAGTACAGCTTCAAATCTATTTGCATGTAAATGGTTGCATTTTCTGTCATACAGTATTATGTGATGATTATAAGCACAGTATTTCTTTGTTGTTTCTTATGTGATTTATATTCGTTCTGCTTAAAAACTACAGAGATGAGCTACTAGTGTCAGCAGAACTTGGCACTCTCCAAAAGTTGAATCTAAATAGATTTAATTACCCTACACTTTTGCTTCCCCCCACTCCTCCCGCCAATTTCTCAGTATAAAAATGTGTTGTCTTTAAGTATTGCCTCACTTGGTCTTTTGCTTAGAAGGATGTAATATGTTCCAGAATTATAAAACACATCTAGACAATGAGAAAAATGAAACTATGAAGAAGACTATACCACTAGCTACACAGAGATACATGAATTTTTCCAGATCCTTTTCCACAGAGGGATGCCAATAAATTAAAAAGAGCAAATAATAGTCAGCTATGAAAATTAGTGTGTCTACATTTGGAATAAGATGTCAGCTGATGATGAATGGCAAATATTGTGATCCATATATTTTAAAAATTATTATCATATGGATAATTTAATTGATCAAAGACAGCAAAACAGATACAAATGGTATTGATGAGAATAACAAAGAAGAAGAAGCAACATTCCTTACATGCTTAATCCCAGAAGAGTTATCATAGAATAAACTGAGTCATAAGGGTCCCTTAAATTCATCAAATCCAACCCTCAGCCCTGTGCAGGACACTCCAAAAATAACACCATGTGCCTAAGCATGTTGCCAAAACCTTTCTTGAACTCAAACAGGCTTGATGCTATGACCACTTACCTAGGGAGCATTTTCCAGTGCCCAATCCTTTGGATGATATCTAACATAAACCTCCCCTAACTCAGCTTCGTGCTGTTTCCTGAAGTCCTGTCACTGGTAATGAGAGTGAAGAGAACGGTACCTGCCCAGGCACTTCCCCCGTGAGGATGTTGAGGACCACAATGAGTTCTACCCTCAGTTTTCTCTTCTCCAAGATGAACAAACCGAGTGATCTCAGCAGTTCCTCCTAAGGCTTCCTCTCCAGACCATTCATCATCCTCATGGCCCTATGTGACCTACTGCCCTCTGTATTACAAATAAGACATCATAATCAGGCTATGCCTGGGCCCAACTTGACTATGAGGGCTGTGCAACTGTTCACAAGTCTGGAGTCATGGCTGTCTACATCAGTAACTTTGGTACTTCAGAGACTAAAGTCTTCTTAACTGAGGTATTATATCTGAGCTAAGTGGGCTTTGTCCCTGTGCAATACTTACATTTAAACTATTTAAACTGTTGTACTTAGAAGTGTATGATTTTATCTTCTGTGCTTATATGGATGGTAGTTCTTTCTTTTTCTAGCTCTACTGTCTACTAATCTAATATGATATAAAGTTATTTCCTTTCTTGAAAATGTCCACTTGTCAAGGGTTGTTTCTATACATGTGTCTTCCCAACAAGATGATTTAAGAAGATAAACCGAAATTTTCTTATTAAATTTAACACATTAGGCTTCAAAACATTTAACACATTATCTTCAATGAAATCTGGGTTGAATCAGCTTTCTGTACAAGACATGAAGCAAACACAGGTTAGGCTGCAGTTTAAGCTGTCATTCTTATTTGACCTAAGTACCTGAATCAAAATTTGGAATCTTGTAAAACAGCTTCCTCCAAAAGAAAAACTGATGAAGAATGGCCAAACTCTATTTTCTCTAGACAAAGGAAAAAATTCTTCTGTTTGTGGTGCCAAACTCCTTCCAGCATATATTTAACTTGAAAGATCTCATTGCTGGGCCACCAGCGCTTTTATGATTAGATCTGGAGGTTCCCATCTAACTCACTGGCGCCCTCTTCTTCCATGTCTCCACCCTCCTCAGGGGTGCGCCTCATGGGCTCTGTTGGATTCAGCTGCAGTGTCTGCAAAGCTTTTAGGCTCTAGGTATTAGCTCTACTCATTCATCAGGAAGTATGTCTTGTCCTCAGCTAATGCAGTTAAAGCCTGAAAATAATAATACAAATTGAAGTCTGGTTTAAGTTAATATGCCAAGTTATGAACAAGTATAGTTTCTGGAATAACAGCATCCAGAAGAAGAAGAAGAAGAAAGAAAAAAGCTCAAAGAAGTAAACTCTTCAACTACCCTGGCTCTGTGATTACATGATTACAGATGAATACATGATTAATACCCTCACACATTGCTTCTACAGAAACAAGGCACGAAGTCGCCTTTGCCAATTTAATTTACACGGTGAAGCAGTCTCAGAAGTGTGTCTTTGTTTTACCAGGATGTATACTTACCCTCAAGTTAGAGGCAGTTATTGTTTCATCTGTGACTAGTCTTATAAAGAAATTTAAAGGCATTTAAAAAACAGGAGTAAGTGTGCGAGCCAGTATCAGTCATGTATAACTCAACCCACAGCATTATTATTCTGTAAACATCAACATGAAGTGAGTAGTAATTTAGGAGGAAAACATTTTGTGAAGACCAGTATAATATAATTTTACCCATCAGTAAGCAATAGTGCACAGTCATGAAGATTATTTACATACTGACAGCTGGTTTGATAATGCCCTTCCCTTCCTGCCTATCATGGCTGTGCCCACACAGCTCAAGACTCAATGCATAGATCCTAGCATTTAGCAATTTCAGCAGTTTTGTGTGGTCAGTAGTTTGTATAGTCTCCATAAAGTTTGCACAGCCAAAATTTTATGACGCTTGCTTCTTCCAGCATTACAGTCTTGTGATCCCATCTTCTCAGTAGCTATATACTACTTTTCTTCCAATGCAATCCTCTACTTCAAATGATTTAAAACCCTTTGCCTTATGTAACAATATATATAGTATTAAAACAGCTTTAGTAGCAGTGGACTCTTTTCAAATTCTTAATCTACTCAATAAATTGCTACTCTCCTTTGCAACTCAAGTAGTTATGGCAGCAGAGAATTGCATTTCATTTTATTCAGTGGGCTGTGACAGCACATAACTGTGACCTTTTTTGTGGACATGCTTATAGTTTTCTGGAATTATGACTTGTAGCGATCCACAAAAATGCTATTGCATTATCTCCTGATAATATAAAGTAGCATAAAATATATCATTGCTGTAATAGCAGCCTTTCATTTATTTCATTCTCTACCACTGTTTGCAAATGGGAGAACAGCAAAGCAGAACACAAATGTATCGATTTGTAACAATGTTTTTGTTTGTTTACGAATTGAACTGGTGTCATTGATGCAAACTGTTTGCTTTTCTAGATACTCTATTATTTGTTCGTATGCTTAAATTATGATTTTTCTCTAGGTTTAAGGACACTCATAGAAATCCTCCCTTTCCAGGCTACTCTGTACTCTTTCCATCAAATCTGACATTATAAATGTTTGAACATAAAAATCAATTGCATGATACGTCTAGGGCTGCTCTTAGCCCACAGAGCTACTATAATTCATAGTTATAAGTCAAGCCATGTAGAACTATTTAAAATGACTAAAGATATAACCCACTATAAAACTACCATAATCCTTCCCTGCAGGTTATTTCAGTGTAAATTTTCTGTAACATATGGAGGCTCATCCATTCTTCATACATCTGAATATTTTGGAAATGAGGATGACTGTACACATAAGGGCTGAGTTTCAAATATTCTACTGACTTTTTATTTAAATATATATTTTAACATGAGTCGGGCAACTTTATCCAACCCTCTGTAAAAATTCTTATGTACCTTCCACAGCAATCAAATCACAGAGAATGAATTAGTTGTAAAAATACTTAGTCAATTACTTAATGCATTGCTTAAAGTTACTCAGGAAACAAAATAAGTGACAAAATTTAAGAGGCCAAAACTGAAATAAAACTATTTTACTAAAAGGATATGAATATAAATAATTGTTTATCTCACCCTTTCTTTGTCTTCTACTTTTGTACATAGAGCTCCACAATTTTGCCTTTCTGCTGTCAACTTGTTTCTCTACGTCTGTGTGGGCATTTTATTTCATTAACAGCTCTGTTGATTAACAGCTTCAATTTTGACAAAAGCTTCAAACCAGGGCAGCCTCCCTGGATATTTTTTTTTAATTCTACTGCTCAGAAACCTGTCGTTACCAATATTATGTGCGAATATATCAAATGCCTGTATTTTGGGTGTGTCTTAGAGGGTAAAAGTGAAAGATCATAGCTCCTTTGCCAGGTGCCATCACTTAGGATTCTTTCTTTCTCTTTCCTCTTCTAAGTACACATCACAAAAAGAACAACTTATTAAATCCTCTAATGTTCTTCTTTACACATGTAAAAAGATGCTGCCTATCTTCAGGTAATTCTTTTCCTTTTATTTCCTTAATTATTCTCTTCCTGTGGGAAACCAAAGTAATTTAATATAAATAGAATACAACAGTAGATTTTTTTCCCTTCCTTTTTTCTTTTCTTTAAGAGACTTTTCAATCAGATATGTAGAAGTGATAGGGGAGTATGCTAGTCTCTAACCTTGCAATTATTTCAAAATTTTTGAGCCTATACACAGCTATTCCATGTATTCCTCAGTGCCCTTTACAATAAGACTGTTATGGCAAAAAGCTGACTGCATTGTAGCTACTCCTAATGTTTATTCATAAAGTCTTGCCTTTGAAATTAATTTGTAAGGTCAGTCAGGGAACACTGATATGTACAATTATGTTTCCATAGGCTTCTTCACAATAGCAATCTGCCAACATGCAGCTCAGCACAACTTGGAGCAAGGCCAGTGGGACCTGCAAGAATGGGGTGACAGGAACCCCATGAAAGTCAGCAAGTTGCTGACAAAAGCCAAGCACTATTCCAGAGAGGGCAAGGTCCCTGCAATGGGACAGACAAAGGACAGAGGGGCCTCGAGGTGCTAATGGGCAGTGAGCTGAACACGAGCCTATAGCATGCCCAGGCAGCAAAGGCATCCAGCAGCATCCTGGGCTGCATAGAGGCATGAACCATAGACAGGGGGTACTCCTCAGACCACAACCAGATACTATGTTCTGTCTTGGGCCACAACACAGCAAAGACCTGGACAAACTAGAGGGAGCTCAGGGGTGCACTCCCTAGTGGTGTGTTTGGAGCACCTGCTCCCTGAGGAAAGCCTGAGGGAGCTGGGCTGGTTTGGCCTAGACACAGGACAGATTTGGGAACATCTAACAGACCCCAGAGACTATGAGGAGAAATCACTGAGGTTGCTCCAAGAGGCTGTGACACCTCTGCCCTTGGAAGGATTCAAGTCCTGGAAGAAGCCGTGAGTCTGACTCCACAAGTGGCCTTTCTCTGGGTAAGGAGTTGGTCTATAGATATCCTGAGGTCCTGAGGCCTGAAATAAGCTGCTATGCCATGCTTCCTCTTCTGATATATATTGTACATCGGAGATAACACTATAGAAAGCTCCATCTTTAAGGAGAAAAAATGGTATTAGCATGGCACAGCACTGGAAGTATCATTAAAGACATTCATTTCAGTTGAAAGTGGTAACATCAGGAACTGCGCAAGTGAAGCAGCAGAAATGCTATATGGTAAATGCTGAGTTTCTGGGAAACTGGAAAATCCAGACAGTACTGTACTTCAACCACAAAAACTGGACGTCAGGAGTGCATGAGGTCTGACTATGCATGACTACAGCATATAATGTCTTTTCCATGAGAATTTTCATACATACTTTATAGTAGCAAACACCCAAGGATGTTGCCATATCTATAGACTGTACACACCTTCTGCATCAGCCAGAAGTGATGGTGACAACACCATCTCTGGGAAACAAATTCTTATGTGTCTTGTTCTGGTGTCTTTGGTTGTTCATTCTTGAAAGTGTAGGGGAAGAGGAAAGCAGCTGTGGAGCTGGTGAGTTTCCTTTTGCAGTGAATATGCTGTAAAATCTTGATAAATGAGAGATTTTTGTCAAAGATGTGAGAATTCATATTTGCTCAATTCCTGCATAGCTTGATGTTCTTTCCTTTCCTGTTTCATGCATTTCTTTTGTAGAAATACAAGTCCTGTTTGGTTATGCTGAGTGGAACGTGTAGAGCTGAGAGGAGAGGGTGAATTGCTGCTTTCATTGTTAGCATAAAGGAAGGAGACCTCCTTGTCAAGAAAAGGAAGCACACCTTCTTCATCCGTTTTCCTGATGTTCTCCTCTAACTGTGTCAATCAACATGTCCTGGTTTTGCCTAATGGTGGGTACTAATGATATGTCCAGTGAGCAGATCTCCAAGTTTCAGTGTATGTACCTGCTATTAATGAGTCTTCTTCCCAGATGGGAGAAACTCCTGTAACTGCCATAATTTTCATTGTGATCTTTCCATTTTCTTCTCATCTGACATCCCAGAAATCTGTATGACCATATTGAGAAACATTTGGCATATTTAAACTTGCTCTTCTGCCCCAGGCCCCAGGTATGTGTACATCACATTGGTGCCAGAAACAAGGTAAAACATGAAGTTCCTCTCATTGAAATCATGGAAGAGTTTGTGAGTCTTTATGGCTCAGTCCATAGGCTATCACCTCTTTCAGTCAAGGCACTTTTGTGGATCACAGGGTGCTCTGCAGAAGTGCTAAACGTGAAGTGACTTGTGTTCTGGGAGTTTTAAATACAATTTTTCTTTCCTGACACTCTATAAGACCTAAACAGACAAGTTCCTTTAAAAGAGCTGCTGGGAGGTGCTCCCCTCACATATTTGTGGCATTTGTTGGGGACCGCTGACTTATCTTCTGCTTGTTGGAAATCCCGGAGTCCTGCAGGTAGTGAAACATGTCCAATGAACAAGGAAAGCTAGGCACTGACAGTTTTCCCCAAATTTTACCCTTAGGAAGTCTTTTCAAGATAGAGGCAACAACAAATTTAGACGTTCTTAATGCATTTTGGTATCACAGCAGAAATCTGAGCTACTGCTGACTAAACCTGGCAGGGAATAAGAAACAGCACAAGCCCCTAGTGTAGCACTGATCCCAATATGATGAGCCCAGCTGACAAGCTGATGCAGTTAAGCTGCTGACAGCATCTTTGCATGGTTCCATCCTGAGATGCACAGATCTATCTGAATGAGCTGGCACTTGCCTGAACAGTTCTTCCTCCCTCACTTGTTCATTGTTTTGCAACTTGATATAATGCTGTGGCAAGAATATCTTATAGCTACAATGAATAACAGAATTTAAGGAAGTAGGTAGCCAAGGGGATCAGGCTCTTAACTCTATTGGCATTGCTATGGACAGTTGACTTCATGGGCTCATAAAAGGGATTATACCATACACCAGATGCCTAATCAAATCTGTTAATTTTTTGAGCTGCTTCAGCTACAACAAATAGGAATATCAATCGCAATCAGGTACATCTTGAAGTGACAAGGAACAAAATACACTAGCTTCTCAAGTACATGTCTTTTGGTGCTTTAGCAGATCTTACGGATTGAAATAGTCCTGAGATTAGACTATTAGTCGTTCAGGAGCAGTTAGCTTTTCAGAAATATCTAGCAACATTGGCATTGTCCATACAGATGCAGCAATGACAGCAATCAACTTCTATAAAGTTTCTCAGCTAATTTGATTTTCAGCATATACTAGCAAAGCTGAAGGCCAGACAAGTAACAAGAGACAGCTTTATTACTTTCTGCCTGAGCCATTACAAAGACAGTAATTTTCACCCAATAAAATAAAACAGTCCTTGAAACTGCTGTCTGCAATCTCAGGCAAGATCTTCAGGTGATATTTTGTCGTGGATTAGCTGAAGCTGGGAAAAGTTTTCCTATATTAACCCAGTTTTAAATAAAAAGATATTTTCTTCACAGTTTCCTCCTCC
>VXBA01001777.1:849549-893530 GCA_013399895.1 Serilophus lunatus | reverse complement strand
TGCCTGTGTTTTTACCAGGTCAGTAACACCTCCACCCAACCTCACTCAGATCTGCCAAAATGCCCAGCAGCTCCTGCCTGTGCCTTTTTTAACCAGTCACCTCTCCAACAAATGCCATTTCCCTGCTTGCTTGCCCAAGGCATTTTTTGACGAACACTCTGGTCCTCCTGCCAGAGGCTCCCTGCTTGCCATCTCTCCTCCTACCTCTCCTGACCAAAAGCGAAGATGATTGGGCACACCCAACATCATTTCTCCAGCTCTACTTTTCCATCCCATCCATGGCTCCTCCTTCCTCGCCTAGCACAGCTCCCAAAACTCAGGGTGCTCAGCTTCTCTAATGTTGATGGGAAAAGAAAGACATAAGGAGCCTACAGCTCCTTACTGGCTCTTGCAAGTCCCTCTTTGTTTTCCCATCCAAAAGGGGCTCTGTGAAGTTCCCCCAGAGCTGAGCCTTAACGCGTGCACAGAAGCATCTGTACCCAGGGAAGGAGTGGGAGAGTAGAAAACCAGGAGAGAGATATTTTACTGTATTTCTCTACATGGTGAATTCCTCCATTTTTATTTCTAGTCACCATCACATCAGGACCCACCACCCAGCATGGCATCACCGAAAAGGATCCTTACCTCAAGAGCCAGGGTCCAGGTAGGCTGGATGAAGAGGGAGAGGGGAAGAGCTGGGCTCTGCTCCACTGATACCAGGAGGGATCCTTCAGGCATTTGGGGTTGGGAGGAGAGTGACAATCCACAGAGCTTTGTCAGAGTTAGAAGCATTAAATTCCAGTGTTTCATCCCACATAGGAAAGGCTAAGGATGAGATAAAAACATGAGCATGTTTCATGCCTGAGCACTCCGGGAAGAGGGAGAGGGATGATAGAGCTTTGGGGGCTGGGGCTGGTATTAGCCTCATCAGGAGTTACAAGAAAATATTTGCCTATGTGTCCTCCCTGAGTCCTCAGGAAAATTCTGAGAGCAGCAGCACTAGTGAAGAACATCACTGGAGGCGCAGGGGAAGCCCTCTGCCTCACCATCAGCCTTGTGGAATAACAGGCAGCGCCCTTGGCAGCTCCCTTGGCTCCGCTAGACCTGGCCCTAAGAACAGCTGTGAGCACCTGGTGAACCTTTCCCCTTCTCTACTCCTGCAGAGTCCGGCAAGGAAAAGGAGATAAATTTCCCCTGTGATATTGTCATCTGGGTCGCCTTGGCAAGTGCCTGCCTCCTGCTCCTCATCTCCCTGGCCATCACCATCACACTGTGTCGACGTAAAACTTATCACAACCATCAGTAGAGGCACCTCTGGCCTGAAAACACAGCCCTGTCCCTCAGGGCCATGGATGTTCCACTCATCTGCTGTGTGAGGCACCACATAACCAGGACACACTCAATGCAACAGAAGCACCACTGTTCAAATATCCATGCCTATGTATCTTCCAGCAAATTGCATCCACATTTCCACAGGGACCTTCCCCTCCCACTCCATCTCTTTCAAATGGTTTTGTAGAAAGGAAGGGCAGTGATCTGACTGCAGGCACGTGACACTATTTCCCTGCAAAAGGCTTCATATTATGCATGGGAAGGGTTTCCATTAAAATGCATTTTCTCTATTGAATGTAGTTGAATGTGGCATATGGTGCACACCAAAATTAAATGAAAATCAAGCAGATGTGTTTTTTCTGTATTTCTGTACTCTCTGTAAACTATACTACTCTTTCAAATTATACTATTCTTTCATGATACACAGATTAAGTATTTATTGGTAGTTCTACTGCTGTGAAAGCCTACAGAGGTCAGTTCTGTAGGGAAGAACAGGACATGGGTATTTAAAATAAAGCATTTCAAGAACATCAACACATGTACAACAAAGTCCTCACTACTGCATGGAATCCTTTGCAGGATAAACACAGCAAAATAAAACCCTAAGCAAGGTAAAATACACTTATTTGTTTGATGTTGTTTATTAAGTAGTCTTCATATGTACAGAAAATCAGCACCTAGAAGAATTACAACACTGACCCTTGAACACAGCTCAAAATCCACTGCACAGTGGAATCTACTGATATTTGGACTGTAGTTCACAATCACAGAACACAGCTGGTCCCTTTTAAGCCCAATGCCAAACTCGGGAGGCTCTAGGATTGCTTCGGCCTCCCTCTACACATTTTCACACTGATCCTCTAATCCACACCCTGAAGGGAACAGTTCACACTGTACCAGTGAATTTCACACACCTCAGTCTAATAACAGCTTTCCACACTTACCAACACACTTTGATGCCCACCAATACCAACCCAGCCCCTAAATCATTTTCCATAACTCAGCTCTGAGTAGAAGCCCCAATAGTAAATGGCACCCAAGTCAGCAGCACCTGCTTTCTGACAGACACAGGAAAAAATGGGCTTCCTGGCAAAGGGTTAATATAATGGAAAAAACCCCAATTTTACACAGAAAGATAATCAACAAGAAAGCCTCTCTGTGCAAATTTCCAGGAAGTACCACCCATCCCCATGTGCAAGAGGTCACCCAGAGGCAGCAGCAAGAGCTCTCTCCAGTGATGCTTACAAGGGTTTTTTTGGCAGGGTGGAAGCTCCTGTGGTTAGAAGAAAGACCCAGAAGATGTTAAAACAAAAATTAACAAATTCTAACCCTGGGCAATGGGCACTCTCAGTGGGTTTCTGCTAACAAAATTCCTTGCACAAAGCAGCTTTTGCAGAGCAATAGCAAAGAAGGATTGACCAAAGAATTGCAAAAAGAACGAACACCTGACGAATCCTGCTGTATGCCAGCAACACCTGTGCTTGGAGATAAACTATGCACATGGATCTAGACCATGAAAAATCTGTGTCAGAAAACTCAATTCCTAAATCATTTCCATAACTCAGCTCTGAGTAGCAGTTGCAATAGCAATGGCACCATAGTTAGTAGCATCAGCTTTGTGACAGACCGAGGAAAATGGGTCTTTCTTTACAAAGAGGCAATAAAAACAACAAAAATAGAAGAACCTCAGACAGCAAAACAATGAACAGGAATGCCAAGACAGAAGTCAGAAATAAAGAGAGAAGTAAAAAATAAATAAAACACCACCTCAACTCTTTGCAGCCTGGCGAAACTTGTTACTATATGTGCCAAGCTCCAGAAAGCATCACCCATCCCCATGTGCAAGTGGTCACCTGGACACACAAGCAAGGGCCCTCTTTAGTGAAGCAGACGAGGGTGGTTTTGGCAGGATAGAGGACCCTGTGGTTACAGAACAAAACCACAATATGTTAAAACAAAGGAAGAGCAAAGCACGCCTCTGGGCAGTCTCAGTGAATTCAGCTCTCAGACCATCTGTCTTGCACAAAGTGTCTCTCGCAGAGCAATTGCAAAGAAGAATTGACAAAAGAATTGCAAAGAGAACAATCAAGCACCTGAAGACAGGAGCAGCTGCATTCTGGATTGACAGGGAAGTCATCGAGGCAAAATTTCTTGACACAGCACTAAAATCTGATAAGGAAGACCAAGCCAAATTGTGAATTAGAAATTAATTTCTTCAGAAACTTTTTTTTCTCCTGCATTTTTCCACTGAGCATCACCTCTTTACCCAAGCAGGCCCTGACGACATCACATCCCCCCCAAAGTGTGACACAGCCTTCAAAGTCAAGATAGAAACCTCATCTCAACTGCACTGCACTGTCCCCAAGGACAGATACGTCCAGGAGATGGAGGAGTCTCCTGCCCTGCTCCTCCTGCTGGCTCTGGGATTCTGTGAGTATGGACACAGGGTTGTGTATCCCCTTCACTGACACAGGCAAGGAAAACTCCCTCCACTGAGTCCAAGAAATTGAGCTAAATGGTTAAAGCGAGGGGGAAGAGCAGACCAAAAAGGCTGACTCTGAGGTGTGCTCAGTAATTGTGGAGGGAAGGGTGGCATTGCCTCGGCCGGCATAGGGCAGCCAGAGGGGTGGCTGCAGCCTGATGAGTACTGGGAAGAGAGCCTGGTTGGATGAGTGGCTCTGGATGGGAGGGAGAGGGGGAAATAGAGGACTTCTAGCAGTCACCATTTGTAGAGAGTCCCTTCAGATAAGCTGGGAAGGGGGAACATCCCTGAGAAGGCAGCTGGAAAGGCAGCACTCATCTTCAAAGCCCAAGTGGCTGATTGATGAGCACCCTCATCAATCACGCATGGTCCCAGCAAAGACTCCAAGTCATCTGGACAGCAAGGTCCTCTCTTTATATTTGACCTCACAGCCTGTGGACAGGGAAGATTTGTCCAGAGGGGCCATTGCCTTCTCCCAAGAGGTACCTACAAGGATTTCTCTCCTCCAGGCTGCCCTGGCATCCACAGCCAAGGAGATGAGCTGACAATCAGGTTTCGTGTCAGATTCGCTCAGCTCCAGGTGGGACAGCGTCTGGAACTGGAGTGTCAGACTGGCAGAGATAGTGGAGCCTTCTGGGTCCATCAGGACAAGAGTGGGATCCTTCACTTCATCGTCTTCATCTCTTCCATATCCCAACCCACCTTCCATGGGAATCAGAGAACATCCACACGCTTCGAGACGAGCAAAGACAACAGCTCCTATCGGCTGGTAGTGAAGTCTTTGACTCCACAGGATGAGGGAAACTATTTCTGCCTCATGAACAACAACACAATGCTGTACTTCAGCCCTGGCCTGCTTGTGTTTTTACCAGGTCAGCAACACCTCCACCCAACCTTTCTTATCTCTGCCAAAATGCCCAGCACCTCCTGCCTGTGCCTTTTTTTAGCCCACTGCCTCTCCCAGAAACCCATTTCCCTGCTTGCTTACCCATGGCATCTTGTGACCTATTCCCTACTCCTGCTGAAGTTTCCCTGCTTACCATCTCTCCTCATGGGAATGCTCCTATCCAAAGGCAGAGATGAGTGGGCACCCCCAACATAATTTCCTCACCACTACTTCTCCATGCCATCCACAGATCTGAAAGGAGATGACTAAAATGAAGTCCACCATTCCCTTCTTCCTCAGCTTCTACAGAACCCAAAACCCAGGGTGCTGAGGCTTTCTGAGAATGGTGGCAGAAAATGAAAAATAAAGAGCCTGCAGGTCCTTACTGGCTCTTGGAAGACTGTCTCTGTTGGAATCCCCATCCAAAAGGGGCTCTATAAAGTCCCCCCAGAGCTGACCTTTATGCTGTGCATAGGAGCTGCTGTGCCCTGGGCAGGGGTGGGAGAGAAGAAAGGCAGGAAAGACTTGTTTTATTTCACCACGTGCTGATTTCAACCATCTTCCCTTATAGTCACTACCACAGTGGCACCCACCACAACAGGACTCACCACAGCAAGACCCAGCACCCAACATGGCAACACCAAAAAGGACCTCTGCCTCAATTCCTCGGATTCAGGTAGCCTGAATGAAAGCAGGGAGATGGGAAGAAGGGTGCTATGATCCACTGGTACTGAGGGGGATCCTGCAGGCATTTTGGGATGGAAAGAGAGTGAAAATGCAAATAATTTTACAAGAGTTGGAAGGACTAAACTCTATGTATTTTCATCTCAATTAGGAAAGGCTAAGGATGACATAAAAAGCATGAGCATGTCTCACGCCTGGGCATTCCAGGAAGAGGGAGAGGGAGGGTAGATCCTTGGGGGCTGGGGCTCGTTTTACCCTCATCAGGAGACATGAGAAAACTTTTGCTAAATGCTCTCCACTGAGTCCCCAGAAAAATGCTGAGAGCAGCAGCTCTAGTGAAGGACATCACTGGAGGCCCAGGAGAAGCCCTCTGCCTCACCACCAGCCTCATGAAGTACCAGGGAGGGCCCTGGGCAGCTTCCCTGACTCCACTAAAAACCGCCTTAACACCAGCCATGAGCACCTGGTGGACCTTTCCCCTTCTCTGTTCCTGCAGCTCAGTTGTTATACAACACCTTCATCAGGAATGGCAAAAATATCCTTTCCACTGAATCCAAGAAATTGGGTTAAATAGTTAAAGGCAAGGGGAGAAAGCAAACCAAAAAGTTGACTTTGAGGTTTGCTCCGTAATTCTGGAGGGAAAGGCAGCAACAACTCCATTCAAACTCACTTCACTCCTCACCACGCCTGTTTCAACCAGCTGCCTCTCCCACTAACCCCATTTTCCTACTTGTTTTGCCCATGGCATCTTGTGACCAACTCACTACACCTGCTCAAGGTTCCCTGCTTACCATCTCTCCCCATGGATTGCTCCTGACCAAAAGCAAAAATGATTGAGCACACCCAGCAAACTCTCCCCATCCCCACTTCTCCATCCCACCCATGGCTCTGAAATGGTAAGATTAAAGAAAATTCCACCACTGTCATCTCCTTCCTCATTTTCCATAGATTCCAAAACTCAAGGTGCTCAGGCTTTCCAAGGATGGTGGCAGACAGGAAGAATAAGGAGCCTACAGCTCCTTACTGCCTCTTTAGAGACTGTCCTTGGGAGTGTCCACATCCCAAATTGAATCTATGAAGTCCCCCCAGAGATGAATACATGAGCATCTGTGTCCTGGCAGGGGTAGGATGGCAGAAGTGCAGGAAAAACCTGTTTTATTGTATTTCCCTAGGGGCTGAACTCATCTATTTTCACTCATAGTCACCAGAACAGTGGCTCCTACCACAAAAGGACCCACAACTCTGTGTGGCATCACTGAAAAGGACTCTCTGAATCATAGAATTAACTAGGTTGGAAAAGACCAATGTATTACCTAACACTATCTCATCAACTAAACCATGGCACTAAGTGCCACATCCAGTGTTTTTTAAACACTTCCAGGGACAGTGATCCCACCACCTCCATGGGCAGCCCATTCCAATGGCCAAACACTCTTTCTGTGAAGAATTTTTTCCTAACATCCAGTCTAAACTTCTCCTGGTGCAGCTTGAGACTGTGTCCTCTCATTCTGTCATTGGTTGCCTGGGAGAAGAGACCAATCCCCACCGGGCTACAACCTCCTTTCAGGTAGTTATAGACAGCAATAAGGTCACCCCTGAGCCTCCTCTTCTCCAGGCTGAACAACCCCAGCTCCCTCAGCCGCTCCAGCCCCTTCACCATCCTCGTTGCCCTTCTCTGACACATTCCAGCAACTCAACATCCTTCTTAAACTGAGGGGCCCAGAACTGGACACAGTACTCAAGCTGCAGCCTAACCAGTGCTGAGGCCAGGGGAAGAATAATTTCCCCAGTCCTGATGGCCACACTACTCCTGACCCAGGCCAGGATGCCATTGGCCTTCTTGGCCACCTGGGCACACTGCTGGCTCATGTTCAGTGTCCTGTCAACCAGTAGCCCTAGGTCGCTTGCCTCCACCAGAAATGGCCTCAATACCAGCCATGACCACCTGGAAGACCTTCCTCCTTCTCTATTTTTGCAGGAATAAGAATGCAGGAAGAGCTGAATTCCTTCTGTCACAGCTTCATCTGGGTCCCCTTTGCAGGCCTCTGCCTCCTGCTCCTCCAGCTCCTGGCTGTCACCATCACGCTGCATCGACATAAGACCCACCACAACCACCTGTAGAGGCACCTCTGGCCTGAAAACACAGCCCTGTCCCTCAGGGCCATGGATGTTCCACTCATCTGCTGTGTGAGGCACCACATAACCAGGACACACTCAATGCAACAGAAGCACCACTGTTCAAATATCCATGCCTATGTATCTTCCAGCAAATTGCATCCACATTTCCACAGGGACCTTCCCCTCCCACTCCATCTCTTTCAAATGGTTTTGTAGAAAGGAAGGGCAGTGATCTGACTGCAGGCACCTGGGGTTGTTTCCTCACAAAAGGTCTTACATTACGCATGGCAAGCATTTCTTTTAGAATGTATTTCTTCTATTAATAATAGTTGGATGTGCCCTGTGACACACATCAAAATTAGATGGACACTGTTAAACGTTGAACAGAAAACTGAGTGGAAGTGTTTTTCTGTATTTCTGTACTCCCTGTAAACTATGTTATTCATTCAAATTAAACTATTCTTTCATGACACACAGATGGAATATTTATTGGAAGTCCTACTGCTGTGAGAGCCTACAGAGGTCAATCCTGGAGGGAAAAAAAGGACATGGATATTTAAAATCAAGCATTTCAAGAACATCAACACATGTACAACAAAGTCCCACTACTGCATGAAATCCTATTGTAGGATAAACACAGCAAAATAAATCCATAAACAATGTAAAATACACGATTTGGGTGCTATTAACTGACATCACTGATCATGATACTCCACTGTACAATCCTGCACTAAGACCATAGTCCTGCTGAAAGATTGATGCAGCCAAAGCATTTTCTTTAATCTATCTGAAAAAGGGAACAGCCCGTTATTTTTAAATCGAGTATTTATTCTACAGAGTGCTCTTCTGATCCTCACCTGCCTTTCCAAGAGAGAAATGATAACAAAGAAATCTTTCTGCAGCCTTGTTTAGGAAAACGTTTGCATTCTTCACTTATCTCAAGCCTTGTTGCCAGTCCTGAGCAAGGATGTTTTGTCCCTGCAGATTAAAAAACACCTGCAGAGCTCTGTAGTTTTGCACCAATGGAGCCGTTGGGCCTCGGGAAATCGTCTCCTCAAGGACACCTTTCCTTCAGCAGCACCAACATGTCATGGCTTCAGCAATTGTAGCATAATTCAGTTTTGATTTAGAGAGGAAATTCCTGCTGCTCTCAGAGGGTTTCCACTCATTTAGATGAAGCTCTTTGGAAGCTAATAGTGCAATTCACTCCATTAAAGAGCATCTCAGGATCTGGCCTGGGATTTTTTGCTGGCAGCACAAGTATTCATTTTCCATCACAAATTAATCTTCAGTGAAAACAGGCGCCAAATCTCCAACCCATTAGATCAAGATAAAATTACCAGTTGCTGCAGATCAGTTATTCCAATCATTCTGGGGCATGGTGGCTGTCTAGAAAGCCTTCTTTCCAACGTCTTTACAGGCAACTGGTTTGCAACTAGACAAAGTCTCTATGAATTCAAAGCAGCCAGTCTGAATCAAAATAAATCCCTGAGTTCTTCTATCTTCATTCATTTCTGAAATTGGAAAAGGGTTTGATGAGGACAGGAGTGTGCAGAAGTCAAATTTAAAAAGCTACTCTTTTTCAATTAGTTTAGGAGTTGATTAGCAGGGTATCTTAAGAACACGCTTCTGCTCGCTGTCATTGCTTGAAATATTGGCAGATCCTTCCCTAGCACAGAGAAAATTTAGAAACACTTTGCAGCATCCTCTTGGAGGTCCCTGGCTACAGACCAAGGCCAGACAAGCTCATCAGCTTGTCATATACTAATTGCTTTCTTTTTCCTTTCACATCAGAGTAAATCAAATCCTTTTCTCTCTCTAGGCCTGCTCAGGAGAAGCCCCACACCAAAACTGGCACCATATATTGGAATCTACTGATATTTGGACTGTAGTTCACAATCACAGAACACAGCTGGTCTTTTTTAAGCCCAATGCCAAACTTGGAATGCTCTGGAACTGCTCCTATCTCCCTCTACACATCTTCACGCTGATCCTCTAATGCACACTCTGAAGGGAACAGTTCACACTGCACCAGTGAACTTCACACATCTCAGCCTAACAGCAGCTTTCTTCACTCATCAACACTCTTTGATGCCCAAAAATATAAGCCCAGTTCCTAAATTGTTTTCTATAACTCAACTCTGGGTAGCAGCCCCAATTGCAGTGGCATCAAAGTTATCAGCAGCTGCTTTCTGACAGACCCAGGAAAAATCAGGCAAGTAAAAAATACGTAAAACACCAGTCCAGCCCCTTCAATTCTGGTGAACTGTGGTTACAGTATGTGCAAAGCTCTAGAAAGCAACATCCATCCCCATGTGCAAATGGTCACCCAGGGACAGCAGCAAAAGCCCTCTACTCTGAAGCATAAAAGGGGTTTTTTTAGTAGGGTGGAAGTTCCTGTGGTTAGAGAAGAGAACCACGAGTTCTGAAAACAAAGAAAAAGCAAAGCACACCCCTGGGTATTGGCCACTCTCCTTGTGTTTCAGCTCAAAGACCAACTAGTTTGTATAAAGAGGCTTCTGCTGAGCAACTGTAAAGAAGAGAACAAGAAAGAATTGCAAAGGAAGCAATTGAGAAGAAGCCACCTGTATACCAGTAATGGGTCTGCTTGGAGATAAATGATACACAGGGATATATGCCATGAAACACCTGTGTCTCACTGGGCTCTGTCATGAACAGGAGACCCTTTGAGTGGGCTTAAAAGAAGTTTACAGAATCCCTGCCAAGAAACAAAACCTGGAGCCTGCAGCCAAAGGATGGGGCTTGCCCGTGACTTCTGTGAAGCTGGAGCTGCTGTGGATCCCCAGAGGGTTGGGAGACAGCAGGATGGGGGGGCTGATCCTACCTCAGGCATGAGCAGCAGTACTCTGGATCTCTAGGGAAGTCATCAAGGAAAAATCTTTGAGGTGCCATTAGCAACTGAAAAGGGAAAATGAACACAACTGAGGACCTGAACTGAATTGCTTCAAGAATACTTTTTTTGCTGCATTTTGCAAAACACTTTGCAGACACTGAGCATCACCTCATTACCCAGGAGGGTCCTGCCGACATCACATCCCCCCCAAAGTATGATGCAACCTCCCAAGTCAAGTGAGAAAGATCATCTCAGCTGCGCTGCACCGTCCCCAAGGTCAGACACCTCCAGGAGAAGATGGACAGATCTCCTGCCCTGCTCCTCCTGCTGGCTCTGGCACTCTGTGAGTATGGACACAGGGCTGGGCATCCCTTTCAACCAGAGGGGCAAGGAAAACCCTTCTGCTGAATCCAAGAAATTGGGCTAAATAGTTATAGGAAACAATAGAAGGCAGACCAAAAAGGCTGGCAATGGAGTGTGCTCAGGAATTGTGGAGAGAAAGGTGGCATCGCCTCAGCCAGCACAGGGCAGCCAGAGTGGTCCCTGCAGCACCACGAGCACCAGAAAAGGAGACGGGTTGGATGAGTGGTTCTGTAAGGAAGGAGAAGCTCACAAAAAAGGGGCTTATCAGTCCGTGTTTGCAGGGACTCCCTTCAGATAAGCTGGGATGGGGTAACATCCCCGAGATGGCAGTTGGAAGGGCAGCATCCATCTTTAAATCCTGGGTGGCTGATTGATGAGCAATCTCCATGCACAATCCCAGCAAAGATTCCAAAAACACCTTCAAGTCATGCAGACGTTGTGGTCCTTCCTTACCATTTGACCTTACAGCCAGTGGACACAGGAGGTTTTTCCCATTGATTCCTCCAAGTGGCTCCAACAAGGATTTCTCTCCTGCAGGCTGCCCTGGCATCCATGGACCGCAGTATGACATGAGGGTTGCGTTTTCCTATAGTACCATACAAGTCAGGGTGGGACAGTGGCTGGAGCTGAAGTGTCAGACTGGCAAGGAGAACAGTGGCATGTCATGGCTCCATCACAACAAGACTGGGAATGTTCACAACACTGTCTTCATCTCTCCTGTCCCAGACAGCCTTCACAGGGTAGAACACTGCAAAGAGCAAAGACAAGCAAAGACAACAGCTCCTATTGGTTGGTAGTGGAGTCTTTCAAGCCACAGGATGAGGGGAACTATTTCTGCCTCATGAACATCAACCAAATGCTGTACTTCAGCCCTGGCCAGCCTGCCTTCTCAGGTCAGCAACACCTCCTCCCAACCTTGCTTAGCTCTGCCACAATACCCAGCACCTCCTGCCTGAACATGTTTTAATCAGCTGCCTCTCCCACAAACCCCATTTCCCTGTTTGCCTGCCCAAGGCACCCTGTGACCAACATACTGGTCCTCCTGCCAGAGGCTCCCTGCTTGCTGTTTTTCCTCATAGGATTGCTCCTGCCCAAAGGCAAAGATGATTTGGCACATCCAGCATCATCTTCCCATCCCCACTTCTCCATCCCATCCATGGCTCTGAAAGGACATGACTAAAGCAAAGTCCACCACTCCCTCCTTCCTCACCTCACATAGATCCCAAATCTCAGGGTGCTCAGGCTTTCTCAGGATGCTGGCAGACAGCAAGAAATAATGACCCTGCAGCTCCTCAGTGAGTCTAGGGAGACACTCCCTGGGGGAGTCACCATCCAAAAGGGGCTCTATGAAGGCCCTCCAGATCTGAGCTCTATGTACATAGGAGTATCTGTGACCTAGCAGAGCCAGGAAAGCAGGAGAGATCTGTTTTCCCCTGTTTCCCTACATGCTGAATTCACCCATTTTTATTTATAGGCACCACCACACCAAGACCCAACACATCAGGAAACACCACCCAGCATGGTATCACCAAAGAGGACCCCTACATCAAGGCTCCAGGTAGCCTAGATGCAGGGAGGGAGAGGGGAAGAACTGGGCTGCAGTCCTGTGATATTAAGAGGGAACATGCAGGGTTTTTGGGATGAGGGGAGAGTGAAAATCCGTAAGAGTTGTAAAGATTAAAATCCAGCCTTTCATCCCACATAGGAAAAGCTAAGGATGAGGTAAAAAGCATGATCATGCCTGGCCACACTGGGAAGAGGGGATGGAGGGTAGCTAAAACCCAGAGGTTTTACCCTCACCAGGAGACATGAGAAAACTTTTGTATATGTGTCCTTTACTGAGTCTCCAGGAAAATTCTGAGAGCAGCAGCACTAGGGAAGAGCACCACTGGAGACCCAAAGGAAGCCCTCTGCCTCACCACTAGCCTTGTGGAATGACAGGCAGCACCCTTAGCAACTCCCTTGGCTCCACCAGAAATGGCCTTAATACCAGCCATGACCACCTAGTAGACCTGTCTCCTTCTCTAATTCTGCAGGAATAAGAATGCAGGAAGAGCTGAATTCCTTCTGTCACCACAACCACCTGTAGAGGCACCTCTGGCCTGAAAACACAGCCCTGTCCCTCAGGGCCATGGATGTTCCACTCATCTGCTGTGTGAGGCACCACATAACCAGGACACACTCAATGCAACAGAAGCACCACTGTTCAAATATCCATGCCTATGTATCTTCCAGCAAATTGCATCCACATTTCCACAGGGACCTTCCCCTCCCACTCCATCTCTTTCAAATGGTTTTGTAGAAAGAAGGGGCAATGATCTGCTGTAGGCACCTGGAGTTTTTTCCCCACAAAAAGGGCACATGGTATTCACGGGAACCATTTCCATCAAGATGTCTTTTCACTATTGAATGTAGTTGAATGTGGCAAGTAACACAAATCGAACTTAAAAGTATAAATGATGAATAGAAAACTGAGCATTTTTCTCTGAAACAAACCCTTTTATAGTCATTGTCCCATGTTTCTTGTTGAGGAGCAACACCTCATGGCAGACACATCCAAGAGATTTTTGCTGTAAACCATCAGACCAACTTCACCAAGGAACCCTCCAGCAGAGGCTGTGAAGTGACCCAGCCCAGCTCTACAAAGCAACACTGACTTGCCTGCACCAGCTCTTCCTCCCATGCAGTCCCATGATGGGCTTATCTTCCAGTTCAGGTCAGCTGCAGCCAGCACTGTACCTTGGATTTAAACCTATGACTGAAGGAGGCCTGTTAAGTTTTCTATTTATAGGTAGAGCTGAAGAACAATATGCTTTATATTTTTTATAATGTTCTTATTTTTATAAGAGTCTTTACAATATCTTTATTCTTATGATCTGGATTTTCCTCAGAAGACATTTACCTTTGCTTCCCTGCTAATAAGCTACCAATTGAAGGCCAAATAGAAACAGAATAGAAAACCAAAACCACTTTTGCTGAGCAAATCATGCAAGTCCAGAGGACACTGGCTGAGTTCGTGGTTCAGTGGCACTGCCTGGACAAGAAGCCCAGGCTGCTGCTGCACTGATAAAAAGGGGAGAACAGGCTGAGCTGGAGCACAGAGAAGCACCCCAAGGGTGCCTGTTTGTCCATGCAGGAAGCTGTTTTTGTACAGGCCCTGCACGTCCAACAGCCCCTTGCTAAGGACATGTGGAAGATGTTCCAGGTTACACAGTGAGGCAGCTGCACTGGGTGCAGAGGCAAAGGTTGGAAGCTGTTACAAGGCAAACAGGAGTGTGACCTATAGAATGATTTCCAAAGAGGGGCAGAATACATTTGTTCAGAGGATGATGGTTACCTTATTGCAGACCTGCTCCAAACTAAGAGTAGAGTAAATCAAAACTCTCAGAAGCTGATCTGTTAAAGGACTCCATGATCCTGATGGGTCCTTTCTAACTCAGCATATTGTATGAACCAGGAGTTAACACTTAATGGTGGGGAGAGAAGAGCTGATTCCCAATTTAAGCATGACCTCAACCAATGCAGGAAAAAGGGCACAAGATAGTGTGCCCTTCATGAAGATGCTCCCACAACACAGGACATCCAAAATATGTTAAGACTTCTGCTTCTACCCCATCCAGTGCTTCACTTAGTATTTTCTCAGTAAGAAAGGGCTTCGATGAGTTAACTGAGTTCCAGATACAAAATACAACCCAGAGGACCCTAGAAGGGCCAGTAACTGCACTGGTCAGTTGAAGTTACTTTGTCTGACCATGTCTGTATTTGACAGGTGACCTGTCACAGGGGAGGCACCTAAGCACCACCCAGACTCCTCAGACTAATTCTGTGGTGCATGTTGTGCAAGGGCTTGGAAGCCACTCCCAGAAACCACATCCTTGCTGTCATTTCTGCAGCATTCAAGACAGAAAAGCAAATTAAGGCAAGGAAAAAAAAAAGTACAGGAATCTCTGGAAGAACAGTAAATAGGCAGTGAAACATGACCTTCTTGTAACTAGGTTTCTTCCTTCTGATTCATCTGACACCAAATCTGTTTGAAATATAAGGTCAGCATGACCTATCCATCACTGGATTCCCATCTTGAGCTGTGCTGAATAAATTAAATACATGTAAATTGTTGTCATGGAAGATCAATCACATCTGTTTGCACTCCACATTGCTGAAACCTCCTGTGTACCTTAGGAACCTTGGAAAATACCAGATTTATTTTCAGTTCTGAGGGGAGAAAACTGTCACTCAAAATAGCCACGGTTATATATTCATTTCCTCTCCCTACAAGAAAATGTCTCATAGATGATGCTCAAGACTTGAAGTAAGACACTATTTTCACTTTCGCCATCCCTTTTTTTCTTTAGCCAAAAGTAAAGGAACAGACATAAATTGACTGTAAGAAGAAACCAAAAACAGTGTCACTAAGTCTGCAAACAGACATAAAGGCAGAGGAAATGCAGGAAAAAAGGGGATCTCCATTTCAAAGGCTGAACACAGGTAAGGTTTGCTCACTGCACTCCAGGTGACAGCATCCACCAGCTTCAGCACAGTCTTTGGTCCTTTCTGCACTGGGACTGTGCTGTTTCAAAATAACCCTCTAGAAAGCAAAAGGTTCTACATTGGAATATGGAACAACACTTCCATGGCTATTGCATTTCAATAGACAGAGACAGCTGTCCTGTAAAAACTCCAGTTTCTGTATTTTCTACAGGACTCCTAATTTAATGCAAACTTCAAGTCATAAAGGAAGATTAAGTCACTCTTACCTTACATATATGTACATTTTTGTAAACCACTCTTTTCATATTATAACTTGAATTAAATTCAGAGTAGTGATGTAACATCACATTACAGCTTTTGCTGCCGCATTTTTTTCTCTTCTTCTCAAGGCTTCTTTCCCTACGTTTCAGTCTTCTATTCACCAAAGGAAAACAGCAAGAGTTGGGATGGATGAAAGGGCATGGATCCCCCACCTCACCCAAGAGACAAATCAATCTCTGAAGTGATAAGCACAAAAGAAAAACTGTATCTTGCAGTGGGCAAACAAATCTCGCAAGGAAAATCCAACCCAAACTTACTGCATTAAACTTGGCAAGTTGGCTTCAAGTAATAAATAACTTCAACCTTGAATTTTAGCAGCAGCCATGCTGTAAGGTGTCAGGAAGAATCAAAGCAACAGAAACAGGGATCAAAATCGTTACTGGTGACACACAGCTTTCACTGCAGCTTCTCCACGTGTTAATTAACCTGACTTACAAATAGGAGACTGAAATCAGTACAATGTTTCCATAGAGTAACACTGATTTTGGGAGGGAAGTTGCCTATTCAGCCATGGCCGGTTGCAATGCGCAGCGCTGAGGTCACTGCAGGAAAAGACTTAATTAAAAAATACTTCACAGAGCAGCTTGAACATCCAGGGCACTAAAGGGAGGTGAGGACATGAGCTTTGTGTTAATGACAGACATAGTATTACAAAAACGAACAATACTTTTGGAGATCAAAAAGGCCATGTACTCTTTTCATTTCCTACTTAAAACACAAGTCAGACTCAAAACCCCACAAGAACATATAACAATGGATTTCCTATTTAAGGCATTAAAAACTAAAACTCAGTCTATGAATAGACACAGAACTAACACTACTAACAAGCTGTCGCCTTGAAAATCAAATGTATAAACATCCATTACTTTGGGAGCACCTATAAGCTGGACTGAAATGTTTATATAAGCATGGTCAAAAAATTCTTGGCTTAAGGCCCATCTACACAACTAAGTGGTGCACTTGCTGCTGCAGAGCTGCTGTTCTGACAGTTTGCAAAGGGGAGAAACCCCAGCTCCAAGCCCAGTGCAGACCCAGGAGTGACACGGTGATGTGGACACATACAGAAACGTGCTGAGTCTCCTTGCTCCCATCCCACAACAGTCTCACTAAAATGCACTTGCTGCACATAGGGACTGGTTAAAGGCTTTCCAATTTGGTCCCAAAGTGTAGTGAAGATAGAGTTCAGATACCACAGTAGCTTCAAAATAAATACTTTTTTACTATGGACTTTCCCAAACCCTGTTAGTGACAACACATGCATACCACTGTCTTTTATAAAGAATTAAAATCTCAGAGTATTATTCACTTTTCCCCTGCAAGTACTTTCTCCAGTTACCCAAATTTTATCATGCAGTAACAGGAGAGAACCTGCATCACCTCACAGGGCAAATTGGGTGTCTGTGACAACCAAGCAGCAGAACTGTTTCTCAACTGCCCAGCACAGTTACAAGCACACAGGCTCTCAAAACTGAACCACGAGCATCACCTGTTGGTGGAGCTGCACAACTGCAGGCAAGGGGTTTTAAGTCTGTAACATACAGGCAGACAGGAAAAGAATTGCAATTTGTGGTAAAAACAGATGAGTTTCTGAATTATCTAGAGATCTGCAACACGCAATAATTAAGGTGATATTTAATACACAAGGTGAATTTGTATCCTACTTCCATTTAATACCTGTGCCATTCTTGGACTCTAAGCTATCAGCATTAGCTGGTGTTCACACCAGTGTCAAAAGACCAGCAGTGTAACAGAGAAAGATGCAGCATTCATACTTCAGGCTAATTTTGGAGGGGGGGGGGGGGGTTATTATTGTTTGGATTTTTTGCATTTGTTTTTTTTAAATACTTCATGTGCCATTTCATATAAATCCAAAGCATTAAGCAATTCCAGTCAAAAGAAAAAGATTAAAAGCAATTTCAGCAAGACTAGGAAACCTACATGGAAAATAATATCCTCACCCGTTTATTGTTGCTTTTTTTTACCACTTGGGAACGCGGCTGTTTGTGACTCAGTGTGAATACAATGCAAGTTTTGCAGAAAAATCACACATCTGCATTTTTCACACGTATCAAACACTTTTTGAAGTTTAAAATTTGTGTGCCTTGACTTGCTCCTCTCTGGAATTGTCTCTGTAGGTTTGTCCATCGCCACTGATCCGATCAGAGTCCGACTCAGTCTCTCCAGTCAGGTGACAGACACTTTCAAAAGGTGTTGGTTTCCCAAAGATGGTTCTTCTCTGTAGTGCATTGTGCTAGTGCAGTCAACCAGTGTGTCAAGTGTTCAACCACAGAAGCTTGGGGTTGTTGTTTGTTTTTAATTACACAATACAGAAATATAATTTTACATGTAGCTTTGCATGCCTTATGGCTGCTTGCCCTACTATAGGACAGTGCAATAAATACAAATATATGCACACTAAAAAAGATTTAACTGCCATGATCTACGTCTCCTTTCATGAGTACAAATTTACCTAGTCAACAATATGACAAATTTAGCAGAAAAAGTGGCAATGGCAGTAATATTCTACTACAAAAAACAAGGCTAGAAGCAAAGTGTTCTCAAGCTACAGAAAACTTGCTACCTCCTAATATATGATGTAGGGCCCAGTTCTGCCAAGTGCAGAGTTGTGATCAGTAGATTGCATCAGAACATGCTTTCCCCCCATTTAACAATGAATACTTCTACAATTCATTTGGTTTTGATAACTGTTTATAAATAGCACACTATAATGACTATTAAACTATACAGCAACATGACGTTTATAGCCTAATCCTGAATACAAAGTTCAAAGAACATGACTACAAAGGCCAGAGAGCAAATGTCATTGACTAAAAGCATTTCCACTTCAGAATTTATTGAATGTTCTCTTACACAAACTCTTCTCCATCGTGAAACCAAAAGAACAGGACTTCCTATTCCCTCTCTGCCCCAGTAGGAGTTCAGCCACACATCACCCCTATAAATTAGTGATGGATTTTAACAGGTAGCCCCTTGGGGCTATATATTTTATATACTTTATATATGCACATTTACTATGAATTCTATGTAAAAGTTGAAAAAATGTTTGAAAGGAAAACTCAGAATATATCACAGCATTTTCAGCGAAAAAAATACAAATTAGTTTTATAACGACTATTCAATTTATCAAACTTTTTTTTTCTGAAGTATTTACCTTTAATTATGTACACGTTGCAGGAGATAAAACTTTGTCCACAAACATTCTCTAAGATGACAGTTATCAATAAAATGATAGAATAATAGCAGGAAGAATATTAAACAAATGGGGGTGATCAATTTCTGCTTTTAAAAAGTAAAAAGTCACCATATAATTAAGTACAAAAACCTGCATTGAATGACAACTGCTGGTGTAGTAACTTGATCAGGTATGGAGACCAAGAGTAATAGTAAAGCCCTATGGTAATAATATTTCTGTAGCATTTCCACTTGGTATGTATATACTAAATGTTGGCAAAGTTTCTGTAGCATTAGCTTATACGAACATAGGAGTCCTCAGTCTGCTGCATAAAGGGGAACAAGTGTATCTTAATTCTCCTGAAATGCACCTGAAATCCAGAGTGTCACTTACAAACTGCATAATGAAACTTTTCTTCAGAAAAATATCTGTTTGGCATCTCCAGGGCTCTGTTCCATCGGACAATAGGGACATTTTAATCTGGGGACAAAAACAACGTGTTAGAAATGGGGCAATGTGTGACAACGGAGCATTAAAGGTATCAAGTTTTACCCCTGTAGCATGAAACAACTGTACTCTAAAGACACAACACTTCTTGGCTCCATTAAGTCACCTTTAGCTGAGAGACACCTAATCATGCTTTTCCTTCCAGTTACAATCTTTCTCATCTTTCACCCACATGCCCCTGAATCATGAAGATTTATCTCTTTGTAGTTACTGTTTCTACTTCTGGATTCACTTGTTGCATTTTAGAATCACAGAATGGTTTGGGCTGGAAGGGACCTTAAAACCATGCAGTTCCAACCCCCTGCCATGAGCAAGGACACTTTCCACTAGACCAGGTTGCTCAGAGCCACATCCAGCCTGGCCTTGCAGTAATTTTAAATCAGTTGTGACTTACTTCATTTTACTGCTTGGTTTTCAAAATGCAGTGAGATTTTACAACCCATTTAGATCAGCTCCTGCAGGTTATGGCTAAAGAGGTCAGCTTGGCCTCCCTGCTGAAGTCTCCACTGATACAATCCTACCTGCTTACAATATTTCTTTTAGCATTGGTCTATTTTGCCCCCATCTCTCACATTTGGGCCTTTTACCTTCTCCACCCCCATCCCCAGAGTTAACATTGTCAGAGCTGTGCTGTCACTAAAGTTGATCAATGAAGGCATCAGGAATGAGTGATCAGGGACAGGAATGATGTAGCAGCAAGTTTACTGGCTTAAAATGGCTAAAGTCACCCACAAAGGCATCCCTTTAGGCTTTTCTAAGAGGGCACAGAATGCAAACATCACTTGACATTTTCATTCATAGCCTCGCTCATTTTCACACTGGATTTCCCAAAACAACTTACAGCTCTAAACTAAGCTGACAGGCTCCACAGAAGCTGCATATATTCAATCCAAATAACCACAGTCAATCCACTGTTTTTTCCTCAAGAAAATCTGTACAGCTTTCTCTCTCCTGTTTCCTGCTTCCCAAAAGCCTGCAGGCACCCCAGGGATATCTAAGGAGCATTTTCACATGATAATTCCCTTATCTGCTCAATTACTAAGTTGTATTTCCTCAGAGGTTTGATTTTATTTTTTTAAGGGATGCTTCATGCATTACTAACCTTGCTCCCAACAAAACATTTTCTGTGTAAAGGCCTCCATTTTGAACTTAAGACAACACAATGGTAGTTACAATTTCAAAAATTACTCTGCTGATTGCATTCCTTCACATAAGCTCACTCTCTACAACACCAGAGGGTTTATTATGCTTTCATCCAGCACATCAACCCAGCTTATCTGGCTTTTAAGCCATTCTCCAAGATTAACAAGCTTCCACCAATTATATAATTATGGACTCAGTTTTCCCAAGACACAGTATTCTGCTCTTAAGATTTTTCCTTGTCTGTATGTTGCTTGAAGTAAAAGAATGGTACTTACTTGCTGCCATTAAACATTTTATTCAAAGCATCTCTTGAGATAATATGACCACAGACTAATTTCATAGGTGGATTATTATCTGTTGTTTGCTGACGAAGAATGGGACAGGCAAATATTGAATGGTACCAGCACTTTTTACCAAGGTCCACTTCAATCTGTGAAAGAAATCAACATAGAAATTTATCTTGGAAAATTAAATTTTGAGATAATTATCCCTTTAGGCCATGGCCCTTACTCAACAGATTTCACAATTCAGCTGTGAAGGCAACAAAATCCATTGTGTGGGTGCCTGACAATTTCCCAGCCAAAAATACTTAATTGTGATCTTAAAATGATGATTTATGTGGGGGATGGGGATGGTGAAGCAATGAAGCAGTGTATTCTGCTGAGGGACAAGTGAATATTTTGGTGCAAATCTATGCCCTGGCAGGAAAACTGAGCTGGTGACCCAAAAAGACTTTCTGGAAACCATTGGATAGGAAACACAAAGTATTTTAGATGATAGATTCCATTTAAGGAAGAAATTAAAAAAAAAAAAAACCCTTGGATTGAGTATGTTCATATTCTACACTTCTTGACAGACCCTCCCAATACCTTCATGTCATGTGAATAAAGAAGTGTATCAGAATCATTAATTTTCAGTACCAACACAGAAGACACTAGTGCAGCACAACTCTTGCCACCAGGACAAAACTATTTCAGAGAGGGACATGTAAAAGAGAACAGGTTTGTACCTTCAGTAATTAACTGAGAACTGAAAAAAACCACTTGTGAAGCCAAAAAAGAGCTTGTGTACATAAAGCTCCTGGCTCTGACCAGCCCTCTGTTCCAACAGGTTTGACCTTCAACCAAACGTGTCAATGTGACCTTTTCACGTTACTTAATCTCTTTCCACAATGAAAAGAAGGTTTCCCATGCCCCTTCTGCCTTAGCAGAACACACTAGAGACCTTCAGTTTAGAAAATGAAAGGAGGCACACATGTATTATTAGCTGATCTGCATCAGACAGAAGCCTTCTTCCTAATTCTCCCTAGGTGATCATTCCTGTCTGGGTAGCAGGGCAGGAATCTGTCACACCTGGAGGTTACATTCTCAGCATTACAGAAAACACAGCTGGGAGAAGCTCAACACACATCCTTACACTATAAATGAATCTCTTCCAGCTGCAGTCAAAGAGGGTAACTCAGTTCATGCCCAGCTAGCACTAAATAGGTTTTCTTTCCAAATCAGGAGCAGGTCACTGGAGAGCTTCACATGCTTGGTAAGAGCTATAAAGGGAAACTGGGGTTTTGTAACAACTGAACTTCATTTCGAATGATATAAATGGGATGTGCTGGAAGCATAATGCACTGGATCTCAATTCCTGCGTCCCCAGATGCAGCACTAATTCTTTCATCTCCTGTTTGCCTCATGAAGAGCCAGTACAGGGCAAGCCCTGGGCTGAGCTCAAGCCTAGCCAGAGGAAGTTAATGTTTCTCTGTGGGATCCATTTTCTTTCCAGTTATACAAAAACATCTCAGGATAAGTGGAAGGTAAGAGCAATTATTTCTTTAAGGTCATTTGATCAAAGACCTTTTCAATGTGAAAAGGATAACAAGTGAAAGGGGGAGCAACAAACAAAACACAGAGGTACAAACTTGACAGAAAGAAGATAGTAACAAGAAAACAACCTTGACAGCCACAGGAACTGACAGGTCTTCAAGAAACTGCAACCAAACTTGGACTTTGCAATAGATACAAATGCAAACCTGAGGGTTTTGGAGGAGAGGGGTTCAGCAGAACTGTACAAATTTCAAGAGGAAAGTGCAAGGGAATGGAACTGGGGAAGAATGGCCAGAAAGGGATATAAAACAGGACAGAAGGGCCATGCCAACATTTCAGTGTCCTAGAACACGTATTTGCTTGTGAAGCTGAAGTGCTGTGTTTGTGCTTTCAGTAGTGAACTTCAGTCTTTACCAGCCAAAGAGGAGGAAGGGATCTTGGCTGTCTGTACTTATGTTTTATGCAAGTCCTGTGTGTGGGTGCTGCTGAAGGCAGCACTGCGTCTGTGGCAGCTTGTGCAGCTGGTCGTGTCAGTGCCCTTTATGTGTGTGTGTGTGGGGGTGTCTGTGAGCCCCAGGCCCCAGAGCCCCTGGAGATGAAGGCCATGTATAACATCCCATAACATTTGGCTCAAAAGAAACCTGAAAACAGCATTTGCCATTAGAAATCTGCCCTGGGATAGCCCAGCACCAACTCACCGGGAGTTCGTCCTTCTGGTTCCAAACCCCTGTGCACTGCCTTTGCTCAATAACTGCCTTGATATTAATTAGGGCTGGTAATGCTACACAACCTGCTGAAAAACTGCAGAAAAAGGAAATGTTAACATAGGGTGCCTGTTAGGAAACCAACATTTTTCAGATTTTTACTTTAAAGGTTAACTGAGACACAAGAATTCTGCACTGTTTTGTTCAGTTCTTGCTACACATGGAGCGAGCTTACAAGTACAGAGAGTACAAGAGTTTAGGGGCAGGTTATCAGTTATCCTGTATTTTAGGCTGGTACCCTTAGGTACTGTATTCTGGAGAGAAAACAGTTAATCCTCCTCTGAGTCTTCTAATAAATTGATTTTCTCTCACCTACTTTGATTTTGAGCTGTAAAGGAGGAAGACATCATGTTATACAGGTGGTTGCTTTCAGCCATGGAACACTTAAGAGTTCCCACGTAGCCCACATATACACACAGCCCATAATCCTTTAATTACACCTAATTACCATGCAGGAAACATGTCTTTCCCACCTTCACCTTAAATCAACAAAAGAAATGTAGAAAAAACATAGGAAGGTAAGTGAAGGAAGGAAACCAGGGGCTGTGATGAGAACAGCAGCATACAATTGCCCAAAGTCTGTGTCCCAACAGTTCAGCCTCCTCTGGGAGTTACCCATTACCAGAACTCACCACATTGTTTGGAAATATTTCAGCATGTTACAAAAGAAAATATGACACTGAGTTTCCACAAATTAACAGATGATTAGATGGATTTAAATTGAATGGCAGTAATATAATCCAGCAACAGAAACAGGATTTGACCTTCGTATCAACCTGCTCTGTTTGTTTGACAGATTATTTCACTACTTGTGGAAGTTTTATTGTCTACAGAAGTCATGCCCTTCATCTCTATTCTACTCTTCCAGATAATTGTTTTCATGTTTCTGCAGGAACATTCTGGATAGTTTACTTGGGACAGATATGCCTGAAACCTAAGGAGCATTTGCCTGAGCTACAATAAAAACAAGATCACATCCTCACCAAGTGGCCATTTAAATCCTTACATTTTGCTGTTTCAGCCCTAAGTGTAACTTGTATTAAGCCTGTGAAAAAGCTGACAAAGAGTATTTGTAGAAAGACAAGCATTACTGCTTTAATGGTTCTGAATGAAAACATCTCCAAAGAGCCCTCTCAGAGTTTAACAACTCAAGTAAATAGTAAATTCAAATGGTGCCCTATGGTCCTTCAAGACCCTGAACCACGACCTCCATAGCACAGGAGTTTTCCCACTGTCTCCACAAATGAACTCAGACCCTGAGCCTGTAAAGGATTAGACAAATGCTGGAGAAACCAATCAACCTTAAAAAAGTGCCTGTTACTCATTTTCTATAAAGAATCTATCTCATAGCAGGGATTTCCCTTCACACTGGTTTAATTCCTAAAGGATCTGCAGCACTCAAAGGTCACACCAGTTTACAAAAGTCTGGTTTATGACAAGAGTATTGATACCACCTATACACTAAACACATTTCATCACAATCAATTCCCCACCAGGAGCAAAGCTAACATCCAACCCCTCCAAACATCAGTACCAGGGATTTTCCACTTCACTGAAACTCTCTCTGCCATTTGCACTGAAAACTGCATTGCAGCATCAGGGCATGAGCAATGAAAATGTAAAGGACTGCTGTTAATTTGAATGAAACAGGAGAAAGATGAAAGCCAAAAAAACACAGACCTAAGCTTTAGCTGTCTATAAAAACCTCAAAATAAAATGTGTAAGTCTATTGTAGAAAGACAATTAAACTGAAGCGCTCTGTTTGTTTTATTTTGTGACCAAGGTTCAAATAGGAGAAGCCCAAGGCTTGACAATTTAAGAGATCTAACCAAGCACAGAAGTCTAACAATCACAAATAGAAACAGCAAAAAAAAAAAAAGCCCAAACAAAATAAAGGAGGTAGTGAAGCTTCTGTTAAGTACCAAATCTAACCTAGAAAGATATATATCATTTATTTTCTATTTAATGTCTGGCATGAAAATAAGATTATCAGATGAGTGTATCAGGGGAATTGACACACAAATGCCGGCAGCTCATCTGTTTTATGTTCAGAGAAGCTTGAAGGAGATTAGGTTGGTTTCCCTTCACCTTTCCAACTGCCTCCTACAGATCTGCATTCTGTCAGATTAGCTACCGAGTTTAAAAGTGCCTCTTTCTTCTCTTCAAATGAGGTCTAGCTAACCATCTGGAAATTTCAACAGCTGAAATCACAAAATAACTCTTAAGCATTCTTCTAAGAAGAAGACCAGTAATGCATGGGTTAAAAATCAGAATGATTAAATGCTGACAGAATCATGGCCACAGTTTTAGTTGTTTAGGGTTTTTTTTTCAGTTAAACAGCAAGGACAGTTGTCACAAATTTGCTGTGAGAACAACTGGCTGATTACCATCTTCATCTTTCACACTTAAGTCTAAACTTCAGAAGCCAGATTCTATCCAGGAATGCTTCCTCTTGAGCTGCTGGGGTGCAGGGTAAAGCCCAGCACTTAGAAACCTTTGATTTGTAATCTTTGCACTTCTGGTTAGAGCTAATTGTAACTATGCTCTTTATTTAATGTAAGATAGATGAGATTATTTCTCAAAAGCCATTTCTTTGGTCCTCGGCGAGGAACAGAAACCAAACCACGATGTTCCTGGTCTAAAAAGCAAGCAAAAAGCAGCTCACCTAACACTGAGAGGTGATTCCACTGAGAGGCCCAGGAGAGCACAGGCATCCCTTGTGAAGATGTCACAGATGTCAGCCCACTGGTTTGCATCTAGCAGGTGAACATACGGGGAGTTCTCGATGCCCTGCCGCAGGTACACCAGGCTGCCCATCAAAACCTGAATATCTGGGAGGGACCAGGAACAGGCAGAGATTTTATACAACAAATCACAGTTCCAGCTTTCAACAGCACACATCCTCACCTTTTCACAGTCAATTACAGTCATCACAGCTACAAGAGTTCCAGTCCACTACAGATTGACTGTGGAGTTGTGTGGCCCACCACGAGGAGGGTGTGCTGCCTGGGAATTTGCTTCACACAGTCTGACTTTTTTGTAAGCTTTCTAACACACACAGTCCCCTTTAAAATAGGCTTTAGTGTATTCAGTTGGAGATGGTTCATTTGACTCACATGTTCCCCATTTTTCAAAAGTTTCATTTCTCTTTGTATTACCCCACGCAGCAGAAAATAGCAGATGACTATTCCAAGAACATTCCTGTGCATTCTTAATACTCTCCCCTGGCAGCAGGCCTATTCTAGATCAAATCTACATATTATTTAAAGAGTCAAAAACATTAAATTTAAGCAAATGTGCAAACATTCATATATGGTTTTATGCCCTCTTAAAAAATTAAAGATCAGGATTTGTGTTATACACATTAAATACAAAAATAAGAAGCCTCCAACAAAACAAGAAAAATGGAGTAAAACATGGTTGGAACATGATCTATATTTTACTACAAAGTGCCATATCTCAGTGCTTTAAATCCCCTCAATGTCACCCAAAAATTTACCTTTCTGATGATTTAGGGCGAACGGCTGGAAGTTTTTCGCATACTGAAGTGCTTCTCTTTGATTTGCTGTTCCCCCCATCAATAAACTAATGAAATATAATCTGTGCAGTTTAAATTCCAGTGAACTATTCTGTGCCATGAGCATTTCTCTGTTGGATACCGCCCACCTGGAAGAAAGGAGGAGGTACAATGGGACGTGACACAGGAGTAATTAAGTGTCAGCCTACACCGTATGAAATTATTACAATTATCTACCATCCATTCCGAGGGAAGTATGACTGTTCCCTGAACTTCTAAAAGTCTCTACAGAGCCCAAAAAATGGCAAGACATTTTACACAGGGCGCACAACACATGGATGATGGTACTTCTGCTGCTGCTGGGGAGGTTCAACTCTGAAAAAAATTCAAGACTCAGTGGCTGGAAGACAAGACTAAACTGGGCACAACAAAAGGCAGAAACAGCTGGAACCTATTGTATTTAAACTAATTACACTTTGAATCTTAACAATTACTGACAGTTGTCCAGCTGCACGTTGAAGAAGTCTGAACAAGCCTTTCAAGAACATTTTCCAATGTCCTCATTCACCAAACATGTTCTCCAAGCCACTATGTTTGTATGAGTGCCCTGGAAGGGGGATTGCATCTACAGGACCTCAAAGACAGATATTGTCAAGATCTCACAATGGGGGAAGGGAAATCAGCCTAAATATCATACTTCACCCTGCTTAAACTTTGCTTTCTGTGTTATTTTCAACTTGGACAATAAGAATATTTCTCACTTGCTGTTTCTCATTCACCATGACAACACTAAAGTTTGGCTCCAAAATAACATGAAAGAATTCTTAAATACACATTGAGTAAAATGCACTGGAAGGTTTTTTATTATTTAGAATTCATCCATCCCTTTCTTGGTTTTTTCGAGAGGTTCTCTGAGTGTTGTTTTGTGGGTTTTTTCCTTAATTCAATTTATTCAGGCCTAAATCAATCCAATCTTTTTCTTAAACCTCAAGTTTCAATGTTCTCCACTACACCTGTTTCTCATTAGTGTTAATTAGTTCTACTATTTTCACTGTGGGGGCCCCATTAAGCAAAAAGCTTTTCACTTTTCAGTAAGAGAGGAAATCTCTGTCCCTTAAAAAAAAAACAGGATATGTGAGACTTCTGCTCTTTCAAAGCAATACTAAAATAAGAAAATTTAAGCATTCTTAAAGTACTGGTAAGCAAGAAGATACTGCAGTAATGAGTAAGTATCCACTTGCAATTTGTTGTGGTGGAAGAGTCAGGAGCCTGACTTCACTGGCAAGGCTTTGTAAAGACACAGTAACCCTTCAGTAGGAAGCAGTGAAAAATGGAGCCTTTGAACTGAGAAAAGCCCTATTGTCCCTAATTTCAGGCAGTTTCTGATGAGCAGCCTCAGTAGCCTCAGCACTGTCATCTCCACCAGCAGGGAAGAGCACACTCACTGACTATGGTGGTGTAGAGGTTTTGGGGTGTTTTTCCAAGTTTGGGGGTGGGGAGGTAATTGTATTTTGATGAGCAGTGTGCACAGTTTAAATGGGGTATAGTGACAATGAAGTTCAATGCCAACTACAAAAACAAGAGCCTGAAGTTAACAACAACAGACTAATAAGCAGCTGAAGGACAAAACCCTATGATAAATAAACACTAAGACTAGTCCACAGTCCCATCAATGAGATATTAATCTCCACTGCATCAAAAGAGCCTCCATCCTCTCCCTGCCAATATTCACCCCCACATGACAGAGTGCTTCATCTTGCTGAGGTCCAGTCTATTTTTCCAAATTGGCTTTTAGGCAGGCTTTCCATTTTTAGCTCTTTGAGTGGCAGCACAGATTTGTATCAAAAGAAAAGAACCACAGAAGCAAGGCCTGAGGTGTTTGGTCTGGGACATGTTGTTCCTACTTCCAATGGAAAAACAAAAGAACAGCAAGTGAGGTCTAAAACTTTCAACCCACGTATTCTCTACCACTGTCCAAAATTATTAGTAACCACATCACCTGTCTTCTTACCTCCTCTTAAAATGATACTAAAAGTGTTTTCACATCTGAGACTCAAATCTATCTCATTTTTTTAAAGTTTACAGTATACTATTCAAACCACAGGTACACAGAGCTCTCTTCTAGCTCCCACATGGGATTTAGTTAAAATGAGTTTTATAAAACCCAGTAAAGATTACATTAAGTTTAAACCATACCCCAAGGTCCCAGCAAATACCAGGACCAGTGTACCTTGCTGTTTACAGGCAGAACAGAAGACATCATCTCTGCCTCAAATTACAGCCAGAAGCTTTGAACCTGCAAGTCATTCCCACCAGACCTTCATTTGGAGATCCAACTCGTGCTTCAACAGGCCAGAATCCACCCACAAAAAAATCTTATGGATTTCCCCTCCCCATCACCAAATTAGAAAGTCACTGGAGAAGTGACTTTCCAGTGAGAAAAGTCACTGGAAATTAATGAGATCTTGTAGGGGCACAGAAATTACACAGATTAGGGTGCAGGGCCAGACTGAGCATCTACAAATGTCAAACTGCACAGCCCACAAGGGAAAACAAAAAGGTTATGGCCAGTAACATTCTATTTAAATCTGAAGTGTCACACTTCTAAGTGTTGAAATTCGTATTATAAAGAAAATCTGGGGAAAAAAAAATAGTTAGGGTCCTTCGTGGGGGGCAGAGGGGGAGATGAATACTAATTTCTCTCTATCACCTCAGCAAGGCTTTGCAAGTCTTTTGGAAAAGTCATTAATTTGAAAACTCCCTTTCTATGGCAGGGACTAGGAACCACCTCTGTTTGTTTTATTCCCAGCACTGACTTAAGCCAAGCACAAGTGCAGAGCACTGGCAGAGCCAGAGAGACTGGTTGTTGTTTTAATCCCAACCTTCCTCAATTTTACATGGAAAAACCCTGCTACCCTCCCCTTCCTGGTTCATGGGACTGTAATTAATCATCCTTGTGTGACACTTTCCTGCTTCAATACCACTAGCAGCAGCCTGACCCTGCCATGGGCCAGTCTGGGAGTGCTTTGTGCACCTCTGGAACTTTATGTACTGATGCCAGTTTTACCCAAATTGCACAGAGCCACTCTCCAACCTCCTACTGTATGGAGATCATCCATCCAGGATTGATTTCTACCCCTCCTCCTGAACACTCATGTTTGCTAGGAAGTAACATGGGAAATACCTTTACTACCATCAGCAGCTCTGTGGAGTAACTGAGCATTTAAAAGATTAATTGATTTCTAAACCAGAGAGTTTAAACCATGACATTTTGTCACATGTTGGTCATCCTCCCCAACAACCATGGGTTTTTACATAAACATCACCATAAATAAGGCCCCTCTGTGCCAACAGCAGCAGCAAAGAGAAGCAGACAGCATTTGCCCTGTCCAGTTTAAACAGAATAAACATTATACACAGAAATAAGACAGGGTGGGGGAGGGAAACCAGCACCCAAACTGTGCTGACAGTACACCCTATTGTCTGCCTGTCCAGCTGGAATAAGAATTCCTTTGAAGGACAATCATGCCTTCTCCTTTGTTTGAAAAATATTTAACACATTGCAGAGACTACAAGATACAACTGAGAAGCCACAAGTAAGGCATAAAGCACTGGAGCTGAAATGAATTTAGTGACTGCAAGAAAACAGATATAACAGCAAATTACTGTTCCTGAGGGAATACCCTTCACAGCAGCTCTGCTACTATCTGAACTACAAGAAACATGTGGTGCAGCTGACAGTAAACCCTGTTTCAGTTGTAACATCAGTGTGTTGCTTCTCTCCACTTAGCCAATTCAACAGCAATAAAACACCACCAGCTTTCCACCTGTGCAACTACATTGGAAAACTGCTATTCAGGTCAAACTTTGCATGACCCAGAGACATAATCCAGGATTTAGCTGATGAGCATCAGAGTTTGAATATCAGAGTGTCCTGAACTTAGTTTAGATACCAATTAGCACTGAATTGACACACTTCTGTTGGTTCACATTAAAGGGAAAATGTTTGTTAATATGAAATTGTATTTAACTGAGTAATAAAAAAGTTGTATCTTCTGTATGTGAATTATGCTCTGGAAGGAAACAGAGAAATTTTGAATTTGCTTTTGTTTCATTGTTTCTAAAAGCTCACTTCAGAGTTGGTTTAATTGGTTGATTTTTGCTTTTGTGTTTTGTGGTTGGTTTTTTTCCTTACTTCTGAGACCAACCCAAGCAGATGACATCTTACAAATGATACAGGCTGAGGGATTTTTTTGAATTTCCTTATTTTCAAATTAAAAGCTATTCTGAAATGGCACTGTGCAGTTATGTATCCACTACTGTAAGTCATGAAACAGCAGCCCATGAGACATTTCATCATCTTTTCCTCCTCAGTGTTACTTTTAGCACCAACTTAGGTGTCTAATTGCTGTGAAGTCTACTAAAAATCAAGGAAATACCCTGGTCTGAGCTTGACTGATGGATCTCAGATATTCCCAATTCCCATAATTGGTTTTGGTCTGAACATTCAGTATTATCCACTGACTTGCATTAACTGAATTGTTCTGTTCAGAAGAAATCTCGCTAACAGGTGTCTCTTTTGTTAAAAGCATTAAAAAAGGGGGAGGGAAAAAATGAGCAGACTCACTCTAATGCAGGTCTCAAAACTCTAACTTTTAATGCTTCCAATATTCGATTTAACTCCACAAATGGCTCTTTTTGACTTTGATCTATTGATAGACCAGATTCCTGAAGGAAAACAAAAAAAAAAAAGGCAGTTTTTAGTTAAGGCATGAAAAACAACACGATTGATCTGCTGGTTTTCTGACAGTTTAAATATTAACTCAAAACATTTAAATGAATTAATACAAAGTACCACTTTTCGTGGTTGGTAACCCCCAACACCCACACTCCTCCCTACCTGACAAAGCTCTTCAGCTACATCCAACATTCCCTGCCTGAAGAAGTGCTCCACCATCACCTCATTGAGGATCCTCTGGCTGTCAGCCTGCCAGCACCCATCTATCCCCACGCTGCTGATGTCCGAGTCGAAGTTCTGAAACACACAAATCAACAGTTAATGGGCTGGAACAAATTGCACCACATAATTTTTCTTTAATTATGCAGGATACCTGTGTCTCCACTCCGATGCCTTCTGCCTATTACTCAGCTGGCCCTCAATTACCTTCAAAGTCAAATATATCTGTCAGCTTCCTTCATTATCTCCTGTGTACAAAAGAACAAATCCTCTGGCTTGCTTGTTTCAAGTCTGAATAATGTTCACTATAAGGAATTACACTGGCAAATTACAAGTCTAGCTAGAAAATTAGAAAACTAGTTAACTAATAAAGAGGTTTCCAGCCCATGATGCATTTCTGAAGGAAGTATCTGCAGGAAAGGCTTTTTCCATGTATGAGAATCGAAAATGTGGAGAGAACAGAATCAAAAATCACCTACACCAGCATCAAGACAGGGTTATCAATGCATCACTGTCACTACAGAACACAAAATTGGAAGTAAAAGCTTTAACTCAAGATTTTTTTATGTAGCTGGGGGGCTGGAAAAACAAAAAAGTCATTTCTCCCCACACTCAAACAACAATGAAATCCAACTCTCGGAAGATCTCAGCACCCCAACGACAGGATGAGCTTTGAAGGTCCAAGAGATCTTTTACAGCTCTAACCCAGATGATCCCACTGCTGTGTATTTTTAGGCCAGTGGCCTACGGACATATTCCAGGAATAGCTGAAGATATTGTCACAGTGACTCCTCAGTAGCATTTGGCACTGCTTGGCACTGTGCCTCCTGGCAGCAGAAGAGCAACATTTGCTCTAATCCAAGATATGCACCAGGATTTTAACTGCTAAACATGTTTTATGATGAGGGCAGGCAGGTTGATTTTAATAAAAACCCTCACCCATTGCCTAAAACAAACCTCTTGCAAAACAGTCAGTGCTGATGATTATGGCTCTCTTCCAAGAAGGAACTTCAGGAATCATGAGTTCAGTGAAAACAGCAGTGCTTCAGCTATGGCTCCATGAGGATCCACAGCCCTGCACGAGACAGGAATGACAACCTGGCACCAACACAGCTGGAAGAAGCTGCCTTCCTGTGCACTGCACCTTCCTTTTACTCATCACTTAATAACTTCCTTCATCAGCACCTTCACACCCCTTGGAAGCTGCTCAGTGCCATTGTGAGGAAGGGGGAGCCTCCTCACCCCTGTACACAGGGCTTCAAAACCACTGTTCCCTTCGAGTCTCTCAGCCAACTTTTAGTAAAGCACTAACCTTAGTCAGTAAATTGTCTCTTCCATCTTTCTGAGATGCTGGAGAGCAAAGAGAGCATTTAAACTACCACCACTGATTCAGAGCACACCAGTACTTTTGGTACTTAGTTTCCAGAGTGTGGATCAGAAGTAACGTTAAAATAATTTACTTGAAGTTGTGTAACCCTGTAAGGGGAAACTGTATTCTCCTAGGCAGTTACCAACCACCACAGCTGAACCCATGCCTCAAACATTGTCACATCCTCCTCACTGCTTGGGGGCAGAGGTGGTGGAACTAATTAGCTCAGTGCCCACACAAAGTGCTCATTTTCTTCTGAAACAACATAAAAACTGAGGACCACAAGTTTGGGATTTTTTTTCCCCTCCTCTCTGATCAACCCAGCCTTGACCAGTTCTCATTCCCATTTTTGAACAATCTCTGGAGTCTGTGTTCTCTGTGTGATTCCACCCTCTGTGTCCTGGGGAGCTTCAGGAACTGAATGCACGTATCCCAGTGAGTGACTGTCACATGTCAGAACAAATTACCACTTGCCTCTGGCTTATACATTTCATAACTGTCACACATGGATGATCTGCTGGTGGCTGCACACCCCTCAGTTTTGTTTTGTAAATGCTAACAGTATGCTAACTGACAGCACGTGGGGCTTAATAAGATTTCAAAAGCTGAAATAAATTCTGCTAGTTAAAATCTCCAGGAAGCTTGAAGCCTGAAAAGCACAAAACAACCCAAGTGTCAGTTAATATTGCTGAGAAAAAAACCTTTTTTAAAGAGACTGACTAGTAAATGTAGGGCCAAAAAGTAGAATATTACATGCTAAATAAACAAACAACACAATATGAAGAAGGATGATGACTAAGGACAGTTTTGTTCCTCAGTTTCTAAGCTGAGATTACTTTGTGCACTCGTCCCTTTGGAATTCTGACCCAAAATAAAATATTTGTTTACCTTCTCTGTTTAATCTGTTTGCACTTAAGATAAAGCTCAGCTTGCAAAGGCTCTGTATTTATTTAGCCCCATTCTTCACAGCAACACAATTAAACGAGTTCAGCAAAGGCACTGAGTTTGTTTCATGTAAAAATTTGTAAATGAACAAACTAACTCAGGCAAAAGTTTGCTTCCCTGAAACAAAGACTGGATTAAAATGTTGGCCTTTTCACAAGCTTAAAATTCAGGGGGAAAAAATGAAAGTACCTCCCAGTTACTCTGCTTTCTTCCCTAAATGAAGGCATTTAACAACTACTCAGGCAAATTGCTGCTAGAGGGAAAACATTTACCAGCCTATCAAATGTGCTTTGAGATGAACTCAAATCATTCCAGAAGAAGGGTTGATTCACAGGGATGCTGATGAGTGAGGTACCTGATAACAACTTGCTGAACAGCAGTGATGAGTTCTGGAAGCAGAGCAAATGCTTGTACAACACAGAAAAAACTGGGTGCAAACATTTCCTTTCAAAGGAGAAAATGCTCTCTGGAAGAAAGGGCAACCTTTCATGGATCCATGTAGAACTAAATGTGAAAAGATTCAGCTTATTAGATAAACTTTCCAAGAACAACTAACTACAACACAACTCACAAAGGTTTGGCATTTCTGACTTCGACACATGAATTTGAACTTCATTTTGCTTAAGGGGCTTCTGTTCTCAGAGTGAAATTTTTGGGAGCCCATCCAAGCTCACCAGCAATGACTACAAGACCTTAAAAAGTGACCAGACTAAACTTTGTGTGAAGGTATAACCCTGCCCCAGCACGGGGGAAAAGAGGAATTTAATCTGAAATTGCCACGGGCAAACAACACAGCGAGTTCTTTCCCAACCCGAGCTCGCTAAGGAGGGAGTTTGTTGATTCCACAACAGCTGTCGCTTGGCTGTGTCACACACAACTGGTACCAGCATTAGCCTGTTTCCCAACCTCAAACCAGGCCATGGAATGAGTTACATTTATCAGTGCATGAAGCCAAGACCACAAGCAGTGATGTGGAGATGTTAAACTGTCTACAAAATAAAGAAGGATTGACATGTGACAGAAACAAAACTCCAATCTCGTGAATCAAGGCAAGGGCTCTGCTTCCTTAAATTCTCATGTGTGTTTTATTTCAGAAGCAGCAGAACTTTGCCCAGAAATGTGTTGAGAATCAATTCACTTCATCAATTACACTTAATTGCTTCTATTGGTTTAAGGTTAAGCACATTATGGTGAAGGGATGGGGGAGGACAATTCCAGGAGGTGATGGGACTTTGCTGGCAGGTTTCAAACATTTTCCAGCAGCACAAGGAAACTGCATTTGGCACACATGGAGAACTTCCTTCAAATGTTACTGTTCAGGGCAATGCTGAATTCCACCTGGATTTAAACATTAAATGGGCCCACACAAACAGGCCCAGACACATTTTAGAGTTCCCTTAAGATACTACAGAGCTAGGGAAAACTAATAAAACACAAACTGCCTGTATTTAAAAAACAAAAGTTCAACCAAGTTCATATCTAAGGACAGACAATTTTAACTTGTGCTCTGAACTTCATAAAACCACATCCTTCATTACAAGCAGAGCAGTTCCCACTGCTTTTAGTCTTTTGATTAAAAACACACAAACACTGAGACTGGAAATCCAGAGGAACAAGCACACTGAACACAGCAGGCTGAGCTCCTTTTTGAAGGCCTCACTGAAACAATCCAACAGGCACAGAGCAGGTGACTGGGATGCTTTCTACTGTTCTACAAAACCACACATGTAAAATTTTAAAACTTCTTCCATCTACATCTATCCCATTTCAAATAAAAATAGTAGATAAACTTGAAACAGCAGGGCAAAAAACAACATTGTAAAAACAGAGTTTTTTCTATTAACAGTCCCATGATAACTGAAAGAATTTGGAGACTGAACTCAGGCTTAAACTTTATTAAGCTTGCAAGTGTTGTTTTCTTTGGTTTCTAATATATATATATATTTATATATATCACCAATTTCCACTGAATATTCACACCTTCTAGATGCCCCACATGCCCTGGGGCTGTTCTCCCTCAGAAGATTTAAATTAAGAAGGTATGACCAACCCTGAAAGTGTATTTTTACAAAGCCCACTTGCTAATGCAGAATAGGGAAGTTTAAAACTTAGGACAAGATTACACAGATTTATTTCAGGCTTCAGGCCTGTAATAAGGATGGAATTTTACTCTGTTTAATTGGTTTAGATCCAGCAGCAAGGATTTGAGACAGATGCATCCTTAAGCTTTGGATAAGTGACGTGTGGATTAAAGCTATTAGCACAAAGTTTGAGCTCTCCAGGATGGTGACTCCTGGATGTCAGCAAAAGATGTAACAGTTTCATGGACATTCTGCCCAAAAATGCAGCATTAAGTACTTTGTTTCTTCATCACATCACTGGTTTTATTATGCTTTAACAGATTATCATTACTAACAAAGCTTAAATGAGATCCCCAAAGGATAAATCAGTGTTGGGTAATGCTGTAAATGTCTTTGTCCAGGTGGAAACACTCATTCACCAGTGTCTTCCTTAATAAGATTATAAGGTGCACCCCAAACCAAAATGTTTAAACCCTCAACAGAGGCATGTTCTGATTTGAAAGTATCACATTTGAAAAAATATCCAAAAAAAGCAACTACAAGACTCCCTGAAAACTGAACTATTTGACAGAAAACAGATGAAGAAAAGCAAGTCCTGGAAGTTTACATGCAGCACCACTTCAGTATCATTTCCAAGAATTGTTAAAATTCAACAAATAACAGGCACAAAAATATTTAGATTCCAGTTTTTCTTGAACCTGGAATTCATATCAGTGTCTCATATGCAAAGCTCCAAAGATAAGCTGCTCTACCTGATTCCTTGTTATGGCACAGACATGGACTATGAGATGCTCCATCAGCTCTACCCAGTGTTCATGTGGGTTATAAAATTAAGCCCCAAAACCCAACAACACCCCTGAAATAGGTACAGAATGTCTTTCTCAAAAAATTCTCTGGATTTTTAGAGCCACAGAATGGCTTGGGTTGGGAGGGACCTTAAAGATCACATAGTTCCAACTCCCTTGCCATGGGCAGGGACACTTTTCACTAGACCAGGTTGTTCAGCCTGGCCTTGGAAACCTCCAGGGATGGGGCAGCCACTTGTCCTCCCTTCCAGATGCCACTTTTGAGTTATTTCCTACTGACAATTCACTAGAATTTATATATCTATATAAATAAAAACCCAGTTTTTATTAAAAGTCTTACTGCAAGATACTGAAACAAGCATTTTGCTAAACTGACAAAGCACAAAATATTGCCAAGTCTTGCAGTATCTACAGGGCACATCCTCCCAGAAATTAGGAGATCTGAGCTGTCCCAGAGGGAATACAGGGAGTCCTAAAGTAAGTCCTCCACAACCCTGTCCCACCTCTGCTCCTGCACTTGAAGATTTCCTTAAAATCCATCTTTTGGAAAGCAGAGCACCCCCCAGCACAAATTGTGACAACACAATCCAACCACAAATACCTTGTCAATGGCTTTTCCAACTCGGGACACGCTGCTGTGAATGTCCTTGTGATCAGAGGCCAGTTTCTGCACCGTGTCTTTTATTCTTTTACAACACTGTGTCATAACGAGGGAGATGGTCCCTGACAAGTCTCCGTCTTGGTCTGGACAGAAAAGAGGGAAATTACAAACTTTGCTACAAATGGCAACATCGAAACCTCTCAATGTGCAACAACACGTGAAGACAAAAAGTATCACAAGGTAGAAATGCAACCCACGGGGTATCTGCAAAGCAGGGCCAGTGTCAATGAAGGCAGATCTCCCTGTGAATCCCACCTGTGTGAAAACTCACCTGGAATTAGGAATCCAGCTGGGAGCACCATAACACTGCAGGGTTTAAAAAATTAATGTGAAGTTCTCATGTGTCTCAGTCACAGGAGATGGGACAAACACCTCACAGAAGCACAAATGCCTTGGTTCAAACATTGCTCAGGAGCTTTGGTTGGGGGGGGGGAAGAAAAAAGCACCATTTTTTGGTGCTTTACTCCAGTCCTTTATTCCTGCTTTTGATTAAAAGTAAAACAAAATTCTCTTTTAGCTTTACCTCTGAAGGTTTCTTCTTCCTCAAAGTTCACTCTCCATGAAGAATTTTTCCTTTAGGGACAGACTCAGCAGCCTTCAGCTGCAAGGGAGGGCTGACTTCAGTGGGAGAGAGCCCAGAAATGTCTCTCTCATATTCTGGACCCAGAGTCTTGATGTGAAAAAAAACCAAAATATCTCTTTGATAGATGGATTTTATGGAAAGTAAAATTTTAAGTTTGTCCCTTTCTGGTTTCAGTGACTCTGTGCATCTTGAATTAAAAACAAAATTTAACTCAACTATTACATAAAGTTCACCTCCTAAGATTATTTTAAGAATACCCACTATTTCTCAGTTGCTGCCTAATTTTTATGACAGACATTTAAAATTACACGTGGGATCTTCAACTGTCTTTTGACTTTTGCCACAACAAAGTGATCAGCCAGTGCTCAGGCCTGAACAGAAAGACATTTTAAGAGATTGTGTGAGGAGGGGAAAAGAAAACCAGTTTAGAGGTTAAAGCAGCTTCTAACAGTTTCTTTTTCTCTCCACCCACTTCCTTTTTATTTCCACTGCCTATTTAAGGCCTTTTCATAAATCTTTGCCCTCAGATCTTCTCCTGCAGCATTAACTTCTTCAGCAGTGGGGGTTTTAATCTCTCCTCCTTGGAAATTACAGGCACAAACACCTTCCTGCAGCCCACAGCCCTGAATTAGAGCTCCACACCAAGACACCTGGCTGCTTTTAATACCATCAGTTTTCAAAAACACAAAAGCTTCAAATACCTGTTCTCCTTAGAAAGTTATAAACAACATGTTAAAGGGGGAAAAATAACAGGAAGAATTTTGCCACCTAAGAGGACAGTTCACCCTCAGACCCCAAAACTAAGAGCCCCCAGATGTCTGGGGGTGCAGTGATAACATGTTTTAGAGGGGTTACTAAAAGAAAGCTCAGTTTGGGACGTGCTCTCTGGAAGAGCATCACCACAAACCTGGGAAGTGCTGGAAGGATGTCCAGGCCCTTCACTGGACAGCCCCCAAAAAATACTCATCCAAAGCTGGATGGAAAACCCAGTGAAGGAATCACACTCTGGAAGCTTTTAGTTCCATTCTAAGCAGAGTAAAACTCTGGACCAGCAGAAGGATTGCCCCAGACAAACCTTTAGAGCCCCAGTGAAGGCAAACACCACGAGCTTTCCAGGCCAGGTCAGCACCTCAGATTGTGAAAGCACCGATTTTATTGACTGTTCTCAATGCCCCAGCCCAGCCCGTTTCAAACAGCACAAACAACAGCGACTGAAACACGGTTTGAAACAACCCAAATGTTGGTTTTTTCATCCCAAACAAACATCTCCAAAGCAGAATTCCGTGCTTGCTGTCTACAGAGTCTGCTCTGTGCACAGGGGGGGAGCTCCAGCACCCTCCTGTTTTGTGTTCCCGGGATTCTCCCACCTCCAGCACCCTCCTGCTTTGTATTCCTGGGATTCTCCCCAGCTCCACCACCCTCCTGCTTTGTGTTCCTGGGATTCTCCCCAGCTCCAGCACCTTCCTGCTTTGTGTTCCCGGGATTCTTCCCAGCTCCAGCACTCTCCTGCTTTGTGTTCCTGGGATTTTCCCACCTCCAGCACTCTCCTGCTATTCGTCCCTGGGATTCCCCCCACCTCCAGCACCCTCCTGCTTTGTGTTCCTGGGATTCCCCCCAGCTCCAGCCCCCTCCTGCTTTGTATTCCTGGGATTCTCTCCAGCTCCAGCACCCTCCTGCTTTGTGTTCCCGGGATTCTCCCACCTCCAGCACCCTCCTGCTTTGTATTCCTGGGATTCCCCCCAGCTCCAGCACCCTCCTGCTTTGTATTCCTGGGATTCCCCCCAGCTCCAGCCCCCTCCTGCTTTGTATTCCTGGGATTCTCCCCAGTCCAGCATCCTCCTGCTTCATATTCCTGGGATTCCCTCCAGATCCAGCACCCTCCTGCTTTGTGTCCCTGGGATTCTACCCAGCTCCAACACCCTCCTGCCTTGTGTTTTTGCGTTCCTGGAATTCTCCCCACTCCCTCGCCGAGCTCTGCACCTGCATTTGCACAAGCCCAGGGCAAACACGTCTCCCCTGAGCTCAGCCCGAAGCCGAGGGCTCGGGACTCAGGAGCCTCCCCGTTCCCATTTTTTAATCCCCGGCGTCCTCCCCATCCCCTCGCACCCCAAACAGGGCACCGGCTCCACCCCTGGGGTGTCACGGTGTTGAAATGCCCCCTGTTTGCTCCCCAAAACCCACCCCCGGCAGACGCAGGGAAAGAGAGAGATATAAAAAAAAGAAAAGGAAAATAGGAAGGGGTACAAAGGGGGCAGGAAGCGAACAGGTCAGGCCGGCTCTGTGTCAACCCCGGGGTGACCAAACCCTTTGTAACTCGGCCCGGGGAGGCTGTGAACGCCCCGAGCGGGGTCAGGCCGGACTTGCCGAGCTGGGACAGCACAACCCCCCGAGCTGAGAGACCCGGGAGAGCCCGGACCTGGCACGGGATATCCATCCCGGGCTGGAAGGGACCCCCCAGGGATCCTCCCGTCCCATCCCTGTCCCCATGGGATCATCCCAACCCTTCCTGGAGCTCCGGCTGTGCCCGAACCTTTCCCCGGGGTCCCCCCGCGACCCTTCCCGGAGCCTGCCCTGCTCAGCCCCCGAGTCCCCGCAGGGATCCCCACCCCGCACAGCCCCAGGTTTTTTTGGAGGGGGTCCCAAATTCCGGAGGGGGGGAGGGGGGAAGGGAAGGGTCTCCACGTACTCTCGGTCTGCAGGATCTCCCTGCGCAGCCCTCCCGCGTACTGGATCAGCTCCTCCAGGCTGCGCTCGCACAGCTGCCCGTACCCCGAGAACTTCTGCAGCACCTTCTCCAGCTCCCGCTCCACCGTCACGCACTGATCCATCGCGCCCGGGCCGCGCTCCTCCTCCTCCTCCTCCTGCTCCTCCTGCTGCCCCTGGCACGGGCCCCCCGCGCCGCCCGGGCCCCCCGCCAGCCCCAGCCCCGGCCCCGGCCCCGCTCCTGCTCCCAGCACCGATCCCGATCCCGATCCCGGTCCGGGTCCCGCGGCACTTCCGCACAGGCAGCGCCGCGGACACCCCTCCGCGGGGCCTCCGCGCGGGGCGGAGAGCGGAGGTGGGAGGGTGTTTTTCAGTCAGGCAGCGCGCGGGGCAGCCCCGGCCTAGCGGCGGGCGGGGACGGGAGGAGATTCCCGCCGCCTTCCCGGAGGGATCGGGAAGCGCTGCCCGGTCTGTGCGGGGACGCGGAGGGAAGCGCTGCCCGGGCCGGGCGGAGTCGGGCCGGAGGAGCGGGGGGGGGATGCGGCGGCTCAGGCAGGAGGGCGGGCGGCTCAGCGCGGGGGCCTGAGGGGCGCTGTTGCCATGGCGACGGCGAGGCCTGAGGGGCCGGGGCGGGACCGAGCCTCGGGGCCGGAGGGTTAAAGGGGAAAAGGGAGGGGGTTAAACGCTCGTGTTTGGTGCCAGGTCGGGACTGGCGGCGGGTGGTTAAAATGTGCTCCGAGATTCCGTCGGGTGGACGCCCCAACTCCTGAGGAGGCCACCGGGTCTGCCGGGGGATGGAGCAGCNGGGGGGGGGGGGACGGGACTGGGGGATCTCCGAGGTTCCTCCCAGCACGAACCCTTCCGTGGTTAAACAGAGGGGTCAGAACTTGTCACGGCGTTAAATCCGCTTCCCTTTGGCCGCTTGTACAGAGTAAGAAGCACCTTTGGATTTAAAATTCCTCTTGCCTGGACACACGTTGGTTATTTAAGGCAATGACAAGGAGTCACAGTCTCAGATCACATCTGTGTTGATTAAGGAGCAAGAGATCAGGAAATCAAGAGGTTCGATGTTAATGGGCTCTTAATTATTCATGGAATCATAAAACACCCGGAACTGGAAGGGACACACGGGGGTCATCCAAGCCCAACTCCTGTCACCCAAGTAAATTGTATTTACTGAGTCACCTCTTCTGGGTTTCAGGTCGTTCAAATATTAATTTGCTGAACTATGTCCTGATTTAAAAAAGGATTTAATAAAGATTTTAAATCCTTGGTTTTACTGCCTTGCAGACCCGTGTTTTGGGGGTTTGTTTAAAGGTGGGATTTATATTCCCCATTCTTTTCACATTTGTAATATTTGCTCTTGAGCAGAAGACCGGCTGAGTGGTGGTTGTTTAATGCTGTTAATTATATGGTGTTAACCCTGAGGGGGTCTTTAAAAATGCCAGCGTGTGTCACCTCCGTGTTCAGCCCCAATGAATGTTAACTCACTGTTGGGATATTCCGATTTCCCAGATAATTAAAACTCCCTCAGAGATTGTTTGCAGGTGACAATGCCAAAGACATCCCGAGTGGCAACTGGTGGCTGTGTAGAAAACAGAACTTTTTGTGTCTTTGAAACGTCATTTCTACTTTTCCTGAAGCGACTCCCAGGGAGATGATTGGCTTCGTCTCTGCAGGGGCCTCCTCAGCAGGTCCCACCCGGGAATGTTACCCGTGGATTTTGGCCAGCCCTGAGCTTTGGGAAGGGACACGCCGGTGTCACAAACAGCCGAGCTGTAATTTGCTGTGAGGCGCCTTCCCGGCATCCCCGAGAGGAATTACAGGGGAGAAACACCGGGATCGGGCCTGGCAAAACAAACCAACAAAAAAACCCCAAACAAACCGAAACTATTCAAGTTAAATGTGCAAAGCTCCTTTTCAAGCACCCAACTCCCACCCATCCCCGCACGCTTGGCACTGGAGCTGATCCCTCGGAACAGAAGGTGGAGAAATCGGGCAACTCCTTGGATGTGTCTCTGAAGTGATGGGGCTTCACAAAGCTCCTGAAGAGGAGCGCTCTGTTCCCGGGGCCCTCTGGCAGGGGATGGGAAATGTTTTATTGATAGGGACAAAGCCACTCCCCCTGGTTTTTGCCAAAGGGAAAGGATTCCCCTCCCTGAGGCTTCGCCACCTGCTCATTAGGGAGATGGGCTCGGCTTTTGTCGGGGGAGTTTCCCAAGCTGGACCTGCCACCTGAGACTCATCGCAAACCCCACGGAGCTGCTGAAATCCCTCGGGGTTTAACCAAGACAGGATTTGCAGTCCACTTCTGGTTTTTCCACTGAAGAACAGAGTTGTAGGTGACTCCCGGTGCGAGGCTCAATTTGTGTGCCATCCCTCCGCTCTTCCCCTTTCAGGAACCAAAAGGAGCCAGTTCCCGAAGAACACAATGTCGTGATTTTTCCTCTTGAAGAGGCTGTGGTAGCTCTGTGACAGAACAGTCTGAACCTGGGCTGGGTTGTTTTTTGTGGTTTTTTTTTTTCTTTTTTAAATCACACCAGCACGCTGAGAACCCTGTAAATGTGTTTTAAAGGCCCTGAGAGGTACACCGATTTAAATGCTTTTCCCAGATCAATGTTAGTGTGCCTTTTTGAAAATTTATAGTACAGAATTACAGCGTGTACACTCTGGGGGATTTGTCAGTATTTTTAAAATTAAGCTGTGCTATTTTTATGCCCATCTCTATGAGCTGCCAATTTTCATGCAAATTATGGATTCTTAAAATAACTAAACATACAAAAGCAACGTTGAGTTTCCTTCAGAGGAGAGTCTTCATCTCAACGCGGCAGCTTGATTTTAGTATGATTTTTGTAGCATCGTATCTTCTCTTCTTGTACAGCCAGCGAATGATTCTTTGTGGAGCCACTTAAATAGGAGATCCAAAGGCTTCCAGGGTGAGCACAGACCCAAATTAAACCCCTGAGAGAAGCCGGGGATCTGCTGGTGGGTTGGATTCGGCTGCCGGGGGCTCGAGTGCCAAGGGAAAGCTGTAGAGTCCGAGTCCCGATGGACCTCACTGTGCAATCTGCCAAGGGAATGAGGGACGGAGGGATCATCCATCCCTACACCCAGCAGCCCGAACCCAAACGAACCGTCCTAAAACTGCCCGAGCAGATCCGGTCCTGGCCCTGCAAATATTTCTCTCCTCACGAAGAGGAGGTCGGACCGGGGTTTCTCCGTATCGTTTATCCCGCACTAAGCGCAGCCGCGGGGTCCCGAGTCGCGGCCGCCCCTCCGATGCGGGGGTCGGGTGCGGGTGCTGAATCACGGCCGCGGGGGGGGAAAAGAGGCAAAAAGGGAAGGAGAAGAAGGGGGAAAAGGGGCAGGGAAGGGGAAAGGGGCGGTGCCGGCCGCTCACGTCATTGTTATGTCTCCGCGGCTCCGCC